>CP106711.1:55913330-56094574 GCA_025503065.1 Gossypium bickii
TAGATATTAATGAAGTTAGTCCTAGATTTCGCAAATCTTAAAAAGAAAAAGGATGAAACCGAATGAGTCCTTACTCCTTACTTGAAGAAATTGATTGCACTCCTTCACTTCAATCTTCAGAGATCTTGGCCATGGGCTAGATGATGATCTCCAACTTTGGGCTTTTGGAGGGATTAGAGAAGGAAGAATAAAGATGGAGGATCCGGTTAGAATACAAGGTATTTCGGTTTGCAAAAATAAAAGGAAGAAGAAGATTCAGAAGTACTCGCAGAGGCTTTCAAAGAACAAAAATAATGCAGAATGGCCTCTTTCCCTTTATAGCCGAAATTACTAAGCTAGAGTCCTTTACTTGGCCACCACTTCTATTTTGATAGCTTTATCCCTTTAATTATCACTTTATTCAAATTAAAAGAATTTAATCCAACAATTATCTATTGGAAAATAATCCAAATTAAACTTTATTATCTCTTCAAAAATAATCCAAATTAAATCCTTTATTTATCACCTTATTAATCGAATAATTATGAAAATAAAACTCCTCCTTTCTAGAAGGCTTGTGCCATTCACCTGTGCTTCTAGAAGCAAAATAAACTTTTGGTTTGCTTCCCTAAGTGATCCTCCGAACTGTGGCCCAGATCACCTGTGGCTGAAAGACAGCCATTTCCATATGCCCCAAGTGACATCTTCAGCCACTTTTCAAAGCCCCTGCTTAGGTGTCAAATTTCATCAACTTTTTCTTTGCGTCATTCTGCCTCACTCTCTTCTTTTAAACTTTAAAACCTTTCGACATTTCTAAGTCATATCTAAGTTTCTGAAAATTGTCTTCTGTTCCTACTGGGTAAACTGGACTTTTATATTTCCAAAGTTTCCAGAAATGTCTAATTTCCCTTTTTGAATCATTTCTAATCATTTTCCTAAGCTCTATACTTATTCACTCTCTTCTTTATTCCTTTTACATTTTTCAGTAGGACATTTCTACATTTCAAGAGATAGAGATTCTTCTTTCTGTATTTCCTTTTACATTTCCTTACATTTTTACATTCTCTTATTTCTAGAGACTCACATGATACATCCATAATTCATAAAACATGCCATTTTACTTCTCACATGGTTCCTTGTGTCATGCTTCACACTAGAGCTTCCTTTTAAAGCCTCATTTACCTAGCCCTCTTTTACTTAAAAACCACAATTTTCAAAGCTTTCTTTCTTCCATCCCAGAATTCTAAATCCCTTAATACACTCCAACATTTTCTGAGTTAAAACTTCATTAACTCATGAATTGTGCACGAACGCATAATCTCTATTCCAGGATGTGTTACACTACCTTCCTGTAATAATTTGTCTCTCGAAAGTATTTACTAACACTGCATAATCTTTCTCCGATCGCGACTATGCTTTCATTTATGCACTCGATCTTAATAGGAGTTTAATCATACCTTCTAGTAATAATCTCCCAAGTTCACGCTCCTCTAGAACTTATTTCACCCGCCGCGTATTTAATCAAGCTAATCTAGTTTATGCATCAAAACTTTGAGCTCTCAATCGGGACAACCGCTACCGCTTTTTTGTTTAGAAAAAGAGATGTTTAAAAGTTGGTTCTTTCGATCAAACATAAAGTTCTCAGCCTAAGTTCACTATTCAGGAAGTCAGCGTCTACACTCATCAACCAATTGGTGAAACTTCTTCTCTGCTCACTCCAGTAAAACAGAAAGGCTTTTCACAAGTGTTGTTTTCTTCCATCACCCAGGGGCATTTTCGCACTTTGTCCCATAGCAGATTCCTTTCATGGATTTTTCAAAAGAAAAAAGTTCCTAGGTGATTTTGTCACAAAGTATTTTGGTATTTTTAAATTCTCTTTGGTATTTGGAAAAATTTTGGAACTGGGTTGCTTTGGGAACTTTGAACTTCTAAAGGGTATTTTTCTTGTGAATTTTTCAATAAACTGGTAAATTTGTAAAATTTAATAAAATTAGGCAGGTATTTCTGAAGTCTAAAGCTGCAACCTCAGGTTTTTGAGAATTTATTTTCCATCTCGAGCATGTTGCAGAAAATTTTAAAAATCAGGTCATTATTGGTACTCAGGAAGTCGTGGCAATTTTAAATTTTCCAAAATTAAGATATTTTAGATATTTTGCAAATTAGGCTTTTTGGACTTGAGCAGCAGTGAAAGAAATTTTGATAAGTAAATCCAATGGCATTTCTTGGGGAATCTCACAAACTAAGGGCATTTTTAGAATGCATTTCATTGTGTATGTATTTTGTAATTTGAGAATGTAAAATTTTCTCGAAAATTTTGTAGAAATAGTTCCTCACAAATTAAGAGGGTAATTTTAATAGTTTTAAAAACTAGTATTTTATAAAAACACTACTTAGTTCCTTTCTGAGTTCAGTTATTGTGTTTCTGAACGATTGTTGGCTGAGTCCTTTCTCGGTTGGGTAGTGGTGGAACCACATAAAGCCACGCACTACGGTGATCTCCAAAGGAAGAGGAGGTGAGTCACTAGGATCAGCTTTTAGTACTGTGCTTCTCTCCCAGATCCAATCTTAGACATACATTGTGGGTGGGCCTGACTCCTCAACCCACGATCCCTTAGCCACATGTGTGCCTGTTTAATGGTCCCCAGTGCCCATGCAATAGTCAGGGTAGACTCAGTCCTGTGGTTCTGCCATCTATCATGCCATATTCTAATGCTCCACTCCACTTCTACCCTTCTGCCAAAACTGGCACATTAATCTCGCACACAGGATAAAAGTGGGGCTCTACCCGGTGGATCATGGCTCGAGAGCTTGAAAAAGCATGCCGTAAACTCCATTTATTTCAAAAATATTTTCAGAAAAACTCATTTAGGCTCGCTTTGAAAATGTTTTGGGCCTTGGAACTCCTAGGGCTGCAGTGGTTTGAAATCGGGCCTGAGCAACCTCGACTAAAATACCCAACCTGCCCACGTAGCTTTTGACCTGGATCTCGTATGAAAGTCCCTAAAACCACTTAAAGTTCTTGTTACTTAGAGAAAATTTCAGTACTTTGAGGTACTTATTGGATTGAAGTCGCTTGTATTGGAAAGTTTACTTATTTTATTTGGAAACTCAACTCATTAAGGTGACAAAGAAGTTTGAGGTTTATTTTAAAATAAATTTACTTAATCTTTACTAATAAAGTACCAAATACATTAGGTTGTTGAATAATAAAAAGAAATACAGAAATAGAAATTCAACTTGGGCCTTATGGCCGTATTACATCAAACAAAACAACTCAAACTTAAAATTACATTACTTAGTAAAATTAAAGTCTTAAATCTTTAGATTTCTCCCTGCTGGTGCATGTACAATTTTTAGCTCCTCGCCACACCCGTCCATTGCTGCTTTGGTCACCTCAGTAAAATATTTCCATAATCCTGGTGAAGCAAACGTATTCTAACGTAAATACTTCACACTAAATCGTGAATAGAACTGTGCATATAATATATTCAAACATAAAAATACAAGCATGTGATGTATCTCTGAAACTGAATTTAATTATTCATCCGCCTATACACCTCGCGTGACTGCGCAAACACACCAAATGTGGGACTACCTAAGTCGCACTTCTTTCAAGCACATACCAAATTGGCGAGCTGGTTACCGTGATTCGGGGTGGGTCTTAGGTGTCACTACTTCTTTCGACATCGTATTCCTTTAAAGTCACTAATTTTCTGGGACACCGTGGTCGCTGGCCAATAATTTCTTCGCATTTTACCGTGTGGTCTTAAGTCATCACTTTTCATTTCTTTCATCATTATACAACTATATGCCCTATATATATATGTTAAGCAATATATAATATATTTAAAGTTCACTATCTTGTCATATTCTCATATATTTAATAACATTTTTTCATTATCTCCTAGTAGGCTTAGGAACGCACTCAGTAATTTAGCAAATTCACAACATATAATTTTTAGCCATGCTCATATTTCTGTCACCACACATCGTACTGACATGCAAACCAGGTTATCCAGAATAGCGTGAAAGCGTGGAGTATACACCGATTCACTTAAAACCTCCTTAAGATCCCTAAAGCTTCTGATCTAACGCTTGCATCCTTAATCTCAGCATTGATTAATCACTACTAATTTATCACAAAAGTCATCCGGCCACAAAATCCAAATCTTGTGTCAGATTAGTACACTAGTAACTTCACTTACTGTAATGAATTGACTTAAGAATCAAGTCCTAATCTCACCGTATCAATCCAGTGGCACGCAAGCCCATCTGCACCTTCTGAAAAGAACTTCTCTCCTCTTTTTGTAAAATCTTAAAGAGATCTTCAAAGTTTCAGCAAATAAGACATTAACGCTAATCTTAGATTTTACAGAAATCTTTAAAATAGAAAAAGGATGAAACCGAATGAGACCTTACCCTTACTTGAAGAAATTGGATGCACCTTCACTTCAATCTTCGTGAGATTTCTGGCCATGTCTATTTATTTATCTCACAACTTTAGGTATTTGGAGGGATTAGAGAAGGAAGAATAAAGATGGAGGACTTGAAATAACACAAGGTATTTTCTCTGGGCCAAGGGTAATGCACAGTTAAGATTTAGTGAAGAGAATTCGCACAGGCTTTCTTAAAGAACAAAATAATGCAGTAATGGCTCCTCTTTTCCTTTTTATAAATGTAAATTAATATTTAACAGATCCCCGCTTGGCCACTACTTTCATTTTGGATAGCTTTATCCCTTTAATTATCACTTTATTCAAATTCTCAAAAGAATTTAATCTAACAATTATCTTCTTGTGCAAATAATCCAAATTAAATCCCTAATATCTCTTTTCCCAAAAATAATCCAAATTAAATCCTCTTATTTATCACCTTATTAATCGAATAATTATGAAAATAGCAAACCTTCTTTCTGGTACATAAGCTCGTGGTCATCCACCTCAGTTTCTAGAAGCAAAAATAAAACTTTCTTATATTTGTTTCTCAAGTGACTCAACTCATGCCTATCACTCCTGTATGTGGCTGCTATTTACAGGGTTCTGTTGATATCTTCTCAGCCACTTTTCAGCCTTCTTCTCGCTAGTTTTGTGTGTCAAATTTCACTGAACTTTTTCTTTGACACCATCTTGCCTTAATTCTTTTTTTAAACTCAGAAATTCGATACTTCTAAGTCAAATCTAAGTTTCCAAAATTTTTCTGCTCTTCATTCCTCTAAACTCAGGACATTCTCCCTTACATTTCTTATGCCTCTGCAATGCCTATTTTCTCCTTTTCAATCATTTCTAATCATTTTCTTCCTAGTTCTTCCATGTGAATTTTCACTTCTCCTTTTATTCACTTTTAGACATTTTCTCCCATTTCATACTTCTGGAAGATAAGACATTTCCTTTATATTTCTTATACTTCCTTTACATATTTCATTATATTTCCTCTATTTCTCTAATTCACATAACACATTCATAACTCACAAAACATGCTATTTACCACATGGTTTCTTGTGTCATGTCACACTTTAGCTTCTTTTAAAGCTCTCATTTTACCCAGCTCCCTTTTTACTTAAAAAACTACCAATTTTTCCAAAGCTTTCTTCTTCCATTCTAGAATTTAAAACCTTTAATATGTCCTCCCAACATCATGCAGAACTCATTAACTCATGAATTGTGTACCTAATCGCGATAACCCCTAATCTAGATGTTGCTGGGCTTCTACTCCTTCCTGTAAATAACTTCTGGCTCCCGAAGTTACTCTTCATTAACAAATGTGATAACTTTTCTCCTTTCATCAGCACTATGCTGATACTACGCGACTGATCTTAATAGGTTCATCATACACTTTCTTGTGCACAACCTCCTGTTCACGCTCTCTGCAACTTATTTCTACCGCCGCTATTTAATCAAGTTAACGCAGTTTTTATATATCAAAATTTTTGTTTCTAATTTGGACAATCAAGCGAATGTGCTTTTTAAGGAAAGAGATGTTTAAAAGTGGTTCTTTCGGGACAAACAAAGCCTCCTCGGCCTAAGCTCACTATTCAGAAAGTCGCTTCACATATCTATCAAATCCACCTTATGAACTCGTCTGCTGCAAGTGTATAAATGTTGCAGTTCTTCATTGTTGTTGTTTTTCCAATTACCTGTAAGTATTTTTTCTACTTTGTCCTATATGGTATTTACATAATTTTTCAAAAGAAAAAGTTCCTTGCAAGACTTTGTCACACAGTTATTTTGCACTTTTAAATTCCTGGGCATTTTGGAAAAATCTTTGAACTGTGGTTATTTTAGTACTTTCTCAAATCCTGGGGTATATCTTGCAAATTTTTCATTAATGAACCTGGCAAATTTGCAAACTTTAATAAACCAGTATATTGCCTCAAAGTCATGTAAAACTTAGGGTTCTTATGAGACTCTATTTTCCACACTGGATAATACAAAAAATTTTAAAAATCAGTACATTATTTTGGCACTTTAAATAGTGGTATACTTTAATAATTTTCCCAAAATTGAGAATATTTTATTATTTTGCAAATTAGGCTTTTGATCTATTAGGAAGTAAAGAAATTTCCTTGATAAGAACTATGGGTATTTGGGGAATTTCATAAACTGGCGGGCATTTTGTAATTTTACCACTGTAGTATTTTGTAATTTTATAAATCAAAATTTTTCAAAAATTTTGCAAAAATAGTTCTTACAAATTAAGAGTAAAATTTTAAGAGTTTTAAAACTAGGGATTTTATAAAAACACGCTAGTTCTCTTCGTAGCCTTAGTTATCAGGTTTCACCTGCGGGTCGAGAGTCCTCGGGTTAGTAGTGAACTGTAGCCACGCCAATTCAATGCAGGATCTCCAGAGTCAAGCAGTGAGGTGAGTCAGCTCAGGACCCGCTTGCATCTGTGTGTCTTTCCCTTCCTGATCCAACCCTAGACATGTGCATTGTGGCTACCATGACTCCTAACCCCTAGCTGACGAGCTAAGGTGGTTTCCAGCGAATGGCCCCAAGTCTTATGTGCAATAGTCGCGGTGACTAGGTCTCAGTGGTCTGGCACTATCATTGCGACTCCTCTGCTCGGTCGCTCATTCTGGATGGTTTACTACAAAATCATAAAGCCATAAATCATATAATAGAGGTAGGTACTGATCCGTGACTCATAACGAGAAATAGGTGTTATGCCGCGAATCTCCGCATATTTCAAAATATTTTCATAAAACTCATCAGTCGCCTGCTGAAAATGCTTTGGGCCTTAAACTTAAATTTTTCTAGGGTTTAAAATCGGCCTGATAATAAAACTGAACACTTTAACCCTACTAATTAGCTTTGACTCCATCTTGTATGTTCCTAAAAAAAGAAAACTAGCTTAAAGTTCTTTGTTACTTAGAGAAAATTTGTGTAATTTTAGTAAATATTGGTTTAGAGTCAGGCTTAGATTGGAAAGAGCATCTATTTTATTTGGAAACCCAATTAACTAATATGACAAAATAGTTATGGTTTGGCTTTTAAAAGAATTTACTTGACTTACTTAATGAAAATTTGCAAACATACAAGTGGTAAGAAAAAGAAATAAGTATAGAGAACTTCAACTAGGGCCTATATGGCCTCATTACACTCAAACAACTCCCAAAACTGAAATTAGCATACTTAGTAAAAATAGTCTAAATCTTTAGATTTCTCCTATGTGTATGGCTACCTTTAGCTCCCCATTTTTGACTTACCCATTGTTGCGCCATCACCAAAAATGCTTACAACAACGGGGTGAGTTGAACAGCATTCAATAAGTATTAATATGACCAACAAAGAGGATTAGTATCTCAAGCACACAATACATTCCAAACATAAAAATATAAGTAGGATGCATCTCAAACCTAATCCCAATTATCCATCCGCCACATACTCCCGTTGCATCGCAAATACATAATTCGTGGGGGGACTAATTAAGTCTAATTTCCACTACACCAAATTACGCTTAAGTCATCGACCGTGGTCTTAGGTCACCACTTTTCGACATCGTGGTCTTAGGTCACCACTTTTCGTGACATCGTGGGTCGCTACTACCACTTTTCAGGACATCGTGGTTCCAAGTCACCACTTTCACTTCCCTTCAATATACAACCATATGCCCTATATATATATATATATAAATATGGCACATACCAGAGTTCACATTCTTATCATATTCTATGTTACTTAATAACATTTTTCATATTCCTAGTGTAATAGGAACGATTCGAGTACCTAGTACCAAAACATGGTACTTTAGCCATGCTCATATTTCTATTAACACATATTTTAATACATGCAACCATAATTCATATTACAAAGTAGTGTGGAGTACACACCGATTCTGGGCTTAAAATTTTAAGATCCCGAAAAGCTTGATTCAATGCTTGCATCCTTAATCCCTACATTCGACATCACTTACTAATTTAATAAAAGCCATTCGCCATAAATCAAAATCCTAGTATGATTAGTACACTAAAACTTACCTTGTTGCCGATTAACTTAAGAATAAAGTCCCTAATCTCACCGAATAACTAGGAACACGTGGCCTATGGTGTACCTTCTGGAAAAGAACTTCTCCTTCCTTGTAAATCCCGAAAGATCTCTTCAAAGTTTCAACAACAAGACATTAATGGGGTTAGTCCTAGATTTCGCAAATCTTAAAAGAAAAGGATGAAACCGAATGACCTTACCCTACTTGAAGAAATTGATTGCACCTTCACTTCAATCTTCGAGATTCGCCATGGCTAGATGATGATCTCACAACTTTCGGCTTTTGGAGGGATTAGAGAAGGAAGAATAAAGATGGAGGATTCGGTTAGAACACAAGGTATTTCGGCTTGGCAAAATAAAAATAAAAGAAGAAGAAGATTTGGTGAAGAGAATTCGCAGAGGCTTTCAAAGAACAAAAATAATACAAAATGGCCTCTTTTTCCTTTTATAAATAAATTACTAAGCTAGAGTCCCTTACTTGGCCACCACTCTTCTATTTTGATAGCTTTATCCCTTTAATTATCACTTTATTCAAATTAAAAGAATTTAATCCAACAATTATCTCTTGAAAATAATCCAAATTAAATCCTTTATTATCTCTTCAAAAATAATCCAAATTAAATCCTTATTTATCACCTTATTAATCGAATAATTATGAAAATAAACTCCTCCTTTCTAGAAGGCTTGTGCCAGTCACTTGAGCTTCCGAAGCAAAATAAAACTTCCTTTATTTGCTTCCCAAGTGACTCGAACTCGTGCCCATCACCTTGCATGTGGCGCCATTTCCATAGGCCCTAAGTGACATCTTCAGCCACTTTTCCAAGCCTGTTTGTGTGTCAAATTTCACTAACTTTTTCTTTAAGGCCACCTTGCCTTAATTTCCTCTTTAAACTTTAAAACTTGACATTTCTAAGTCATTTCTAAGTTTCCAAAAATTTTCGCTCTTCAGAAACTTGACATTTCTTTACATTTCCAAGTTTCCGTAAATGTTCACTTTCCTTTTGAATCATTTCTAAATCATTTTCCTAGTTTCCATAAATGTTCACTTTCTCTTTATTCCTTTACATTTTCGTGACATTTCCTACATTTCCAAGATAAGACATTTCCTTACATTTCCTTATATTTCCTTGCATTTCCATACATTTCATACATTTCCTACATTTCCTTACATTTCCTTATTTCTAGAATCACATAACACATTCATAATTCATAAAACATGCCATTTTACCACATGGTTCCTTGTGTCATGCTTCACACGAGTTTCTTTAAAGCCTCATTTACCTAGCTCCCTTTACTTAAAACCAATAATTTTCCAAAGCGCTCTTCTTCCATCCTAGAATTTAAAAACCTAATACACTTCCAACACCGCCAAAACCTACTAACTCATGAATTAGGCACTAACGCATAACCCCTAATCTAGGATGTTACAATCTATGTGATGATTTAATTTGTATATCGTAATTGAATTATTGAGTCAAATGTATTATATTACTAACTTACTAAGCTCTTAAGCTTATTGTGTAAAGTTTTCTATTTTACGTTGTATTTAAAGCTAGCTTGAACTGTGGATCGCCAACGACTCAATCACACTATGGCTATCTATTTTGGTACTTTTGGAAAGATGTATATATTTGAATATGGCATGTATAGGCTAGTAGATATGGTATATTTTGAGATGTTTGAACCTTGCCATTTGATATGGCTAGATAGGTTAATGAATTTGGTATATGTTTTGAGTATGAGTAGGATTGGTCAAGAGGTGTATGTGTTCTAAGTGAATAACCTTAGGATATGTTTTGGTAATATGAAGATAGTATGTTCAAGCTAATATATGGTTGAGATTAAATGGTGCATGAATTATATGTTTTATTATGTAATTGATACTTTGGATTAATATGTTTAGATGGATTTGTATGGGATGATGAATGATGATGTTAAGAGATTAAATTAAGCTGTTTTGGTATGTTTGAATGCCATTTGGAGTATGAAATTTGTATTGGTTTGTGCTTGTAAGTGATCCTAAAGTGTGGGTGGCAAATTGGCTTTGCAAATGGCATATAATTACCCACACTGAGCACACGCGCGTGTTGCTTGACCGTGTCATTCGAGTTTGCAAATTGAAACAAGTCAGCTCACCCACGAGCCAGACACACGGTGTGTGACTAGCCGCGTGGTGCAAGTCGTTTACCACGGTGAGGTACATAGGCGTGTCTCGTGCCGTGGACAAGTGAGTATGTATGCCCTGCTTTGCCACTGGTTGACACATGGGCATGTCCAAGGTCATGTGAGGCACACGCCTACCCACACTGCTGTGACCTCTATAGCTTTGAAAATGTTTAATTTTCGTAAATTTTCCTATGTGTTTGGTTTAGTCCTCGACCCTTTCTAACACATGTTTAATGTCTTGTAGACTTATTATGGACTATATACATATATTTTGATATGTTTGAACGATGATAGACTTTGTGTAAAATGATTGTAAATGTTCTAGATTGATCGGTATTGCTTTAACCTAGACCGTGATTTCACGGTTATGGTGTTATATAATGCTTTCAAAACAAAGCTATGGGTTAAATGAACCTAGTTGCAACGATCTCAAAACACCAAAATTACAAGAAATAAGATCAAATTGGACTTACATGCAAAGGAAGCTTTGACTCAACCCTACAAGTTTTTCAATGGTGAAATTTTTAATTTCCAGTGGTATCCTTTGAGAAAATGATGTTATGTTTTATTTTTTATTATCCTTTAGTTTATCTTTATTAAATTACAACTTTAGCCTTATTATAAACTTATAATTTAACAATTAAAAGGACCTTAACCGCCCATCTATATACCCTATGGACTAATTACTTCATAAGTCATCTTTCATTTGATAATTGCTTATCAAGTCAATACAATCCAATCATTATCAAGTTTTGTGTCTTTCACAATTTAGTCCTTTTATTCACTTAACTAACTTAATACTAAAATTTCTTCACCAAAATTTAATACAACTCTAATGTAACTCCTTAAACATTAATTAGATAATAAAACACGACTTCACATATCGTAATTGTGATCCTAAACCATCTTTCAACACCACTAAAAATGGGATATTACATTATTGATTTCATATTTATTTTCATAGTTGGTTAGATTATGGGAGCATTATTTTGAAGATCGATTTTTAGCTTGCTTGATTTTGCTACTCTATTTTTGGCTAAAAATGTCAAGGCGGAGAATGTTAGTATTCGATGCACATCCAAATGGAACGCTAGTTGCAACTCAATTTGCAACTGTTGTTATGCAACTTTGCATATTTGTTGGCATTATATTGACCAACAAATCTTTGAGTTACTTTTAAACCACTCTAGAGATTTAAAATAGCAATTTGATGGATTAAATAATGTTGAATATCACCAAGAAATGACTCCTTTTGAAGGATTAATGTGGTTGTGTTTCTTAATTAAAGAGATCTAGTTATTGTAAGTCTATTCTTTGAAGATATCAAATATTTGATTCCTTATGGAAGACTTATTGAAGCATATGTCGGGAAGATATGTTTACACTAATTGAATAATTGCAAGCCATGAATGCTTATTTAAAGAAGAGTTGTTAATTTCATTATACACAATTAGAGGATCACTTATTTGTTCATTTATTTAAATTTATTTTGTGCAATTACTTTGTAAATAAATTGTTAAAGCTGAACCGATAATGACAATATAGAAAGATCACAAAGCAATAAGAAAGAAAAATAAAACACACAAATTTAAGTGGAAATCCATTCAGAAAAATCATGCGTAGAGAGAAGAAAATTCACTAATGTTGAAAATTGAATGATATAAGAGGAGTTTCAACTACATCTAATTAAAGGTTTGTAGTAGGCCCATTTTGCTTGAGCCCATACCATTAAAAACTAAAATAAAAAAACAAATGTCCAGCTTTTTAAGTCCAGACATAAGGCCCAAATGCCACTCGCCCAATACCAAACAAAACACCCACGCACTCCAAAACAATAAAACCTAGCCCAAACTAATACCTAAAACCCAAATGGCCCAATGGCCCAAATTGGTTCAGAATCAAAAGCCTAGGGTTTCGAACCCCAGGCGAAGTCCCATCGCAGCCCTAGTCACAAGTAGCTTAGCGCTAGTCACGCTCATTGCCGCAGATTCTCGTCACCAAGAAGGAAAGAAAAAAGGCAGCAAACATGGCAAGAAACAACAGACAAAATCTTTGTTTTTTTTTATTATTTCAACAGACAAAATCTTTGTATTTTTTTATTATTTCTCGAGGCTATAAATAACCTAATACAATCAGAAACTGATACAGTAATTATACAAGAGAATAGAGAAATAAAAACCAATAACCGAGGGTTTTTCGAGTATTTATTCTCGCTTTTTTATTTTCTTTCGATTCATGCTATTTTTTATATACAAAATACCACTAAAAATAAAGAAAATGAATTTATCTTTTCATTTACACTAAAAACGAAGTTTAGTTCCGCCATGAGCGACTGGCATGGAGGGGCGTGGAGTGACGCTCAATGACGGTTAGGCCAATCCACGTGAGCTCCGAGAGCATTCAGAGAAATTTTCATGTTTTTTTAAGCAATGTTAAAATGGTTTTTTTTTAGGTTTTTAGCATTTATAAGGCCATAATACGATGCCGCTTTAGGATTAGCCATTATTTCCCAAAATGACGTGCTTTAAAGGCCGACCGCTGACCCGAGACCGGGAGGATTCGCTGTTTTTATAAAAAGGGCAATTTGCTCTTGGTCCTTCCAGCTTTATTATTTTTAATTTCGCTCAATTTAAATTTTTGTTTATTTTTAATTCACTTAAATTTATATTTTCACAATCTGATCCTAGGCTATTTTAAGGCAAAAAGGGGAACGACGCTTTAGAGATAAGGCATAATTGCCTAATAGGTCCCTATAATGTGACGCACGCTCTAATCTGGTCCTTTTACATTTTTACCCTAGATTTTGTTTTATTTCGATTTAACTGCTTTCTTTGATTTTTAACCTTTATTTATTTATATATTTTTAATTACTTTAGCATTTTGTGAAATTAATTTATTTATATTAAATTCTATATTTTAAAATTTTTGTATAGTGTATATTATTTAAATTGATCTATTATTAATATAAAGTTTTCTATGTGTTATTTATTTTGAATATATATTATTTTATATATATTAAGTTTTTATATTCAATTTATTCTTTACACTTAGATTTAATATATTCAAGTTTTTTATATACTATTCGTTTTAAATATACATTTATTTTATTATGTATATATATATATATATATTAGATTTTGCCATATCCATTTTACATATATGTTTTTATTTGCAAATATCTATTTATTATTTGATATATGTCATTCATTTTATATTGTTATTTTTTTTATTTTGATCTAGCATGTAAAGCTTCATATTTATTTAGTAGTTCTTATCTTTTGTTATTTATTGCTTTATATCTTTTATTTGTTTATCCATGCTAATTTATTTGTTTATGATTTTTATGTTTGCTTTAGTATAGCTATTTTATTATTTATATCATTCGTTATTTCATATTATTCTTTCTTTAATTTTTTATATTAGTATTATGTTAATATGACTTGTAATTATGGTGAATTGCTATATGAAATTTATGTTTTGAAATGCATTAATACAATACTTTATTCAAATCATTTTTATAAAAATATATTTTGCTAAATTGTCGATTTTATTTAAAAGTTTTTTAAAAAAATACGATGATACATAATATTTGGGGCTATGAGAAAATTGTACCCTAACTCACTGGTTCGATCTTTCTCGTTGAACTTAAAATATCAAGTATCCTTTTTTTAAAATTTTGAAACCCAAACTTCAAATCAAAACTTATTCTTGGGAATTCAAAATATTGTATCCTAACTTATTGATATGATGTTTTGTGTCTCAAGGTATGAATTTTCTACAAATAGAAGCAAGCTTAGTTTCAAGCTTTGAAATGTTACATCCTAACTTATCGTGTAGTATTTTATTTCTTTGAGCTAAGAAAGTTTTTTTTTTCAAACAAGGATCATATTTTAAATTTTCGACATTAGACATGAGTTTATCAATTATGTACCAATTTTGGGCTTTACGAGGTCGCTAACCCTTCCTTGTACGTGAATCGACTCTAACCCATTTTCTTGAATTTTGTAGGCCAAAATCAATATTTTAAATAAAATAAAAATATTTTATAAGGTGATCCGCCACACCTAAGTAAAAAGAGATTGGTGGCGACTCCATTTTTATTTAAAGTCGATCCTCGCTTTTTTAATCTAAAAATGGTTTCATAAAATGAAGGACCACTCGGGACTATATAAGAGAGTCGAGCCAGAAATTGATTATTTCTATTTTTTGTCTAAATTTGAAAATTTGATTTGAAAAATTATGATCCTTTATTGCATGCTATTCTAATTTTTGTTGATTATTGAAAGAATGTGAATGTGCCTATATGAATGAGATTGTATGTCCGAACAACTCGTATATGCATTATTATCATGACATTATTATATGTTACATGTGCATGGGTGGATATGATATGAAAGAAGGTACGGGTGTACTTCGAAAGTACGTGGTTTGATGTTAGCCTTGAGCTACATCGTGATTGACGTTGATCGAGGTCACGCGGTGATCAATTATGATTTAGTTCCCGTGGCTTGATGAGTAGCTATGTGCCTCATCGTGGTTGATATCGCCATGTGCCATATCGCGGGTTGATGAGTGACTATGTGTCCCATCGTGGTTTTGGTGTTATCTACGGCTACATCGTGGATTGGCACCGATCGAGGTCGCACGTAGGATTATTGTGCTTAATTGCACGTGGACGACACTGCCTTCGAGTGAAATGGAGAGGGTGATTTGCTAATCCCCGGTGTGTGTGTAGGTCGGATAAGGGGTGTGTAGAGGATGGACCCTAGGTTGGGTTGGGTGCACTTTGCATAATTTCAATGGATATGTGAACTCTATTGATATGAAAATAGGCCAAGCCCAATTGATGTGTGGATTAATGTGGAAATGGGCCAAGCCCAAGATATGAATGTAGATCAAGGTGGAAATGGGCTAAGCCCGATATGTGGGAATTATGTGTTAATTACCCCACACTGATAAGTGATATGAATTTGGGCCAAGCCTAATGTGATAATATGTGAATATGATATCTTGTTATCTAATGCGTGGTTTAACATGTGGGTGGAATTCAAAGGGATTAATTGCACAATCGAAATCCGTATGAGTCACCCAACTTTTTGCCAACATCGCAGTGATGTATGATGATCGGATCGGCCGAGTGGGTACAAAGGTGGCCATGCGGTTGTTTTCCTTATTTAATGTAATTTATCATTTTCAGATTTTCAATATTTGAATAAGTATTTATTGTAATAAGGCCCAATTAACTTATCTCGAGTATTTTTATTATGTTAAAGCAAATTGACGATTGAATTATTATTTTGAAATCGCTTATTTTTGGCAAACTTTATCTTAAAATATATATTAAGGTTTTAATCCTGATATTTTTATAAACACCACACTTTACTTAAGATTTTAAATGGTCCCCGCTTTACAAACTCAATAAGTTGTCATGATTTTATCTTTAAGTTTAATCTTCAAATGTTTTTCGCAGTGACATACCGCATCCTAAAGTTAGGGATTGTGGGTCAGTTTGGGGTGTTACATTAAAGGTGTGGATAAAGGTCTTAAAATAAGTTAGAATCAAGATCAATTGATAAATTACCTACTAGAAAAAATGAACTAATAGTAAAAAGTACATTAATCTAAATAATTAAAGCAAAACACGAGCTTCTTCTTAGAAAATTAATTACTTAAGCTCAAACTTAAAGGACTAATAATAACTATATATTTCCACTTATTTTTTATAAGAAAGAATTTAACAACTCAAATAAAAGAACATAGTTAGGAAACTAACCAAATCAAATCTCACAAAAAAAGGAGTCAATAAAATGGGAACAACGAATCAAAAATGAGTTTTGGGTTAATATTAATGGGTGAGTCAAGAAACGCTTTATTAGGCTCAAAGGGTGTAACGCTAACTCAGCCTAGAAAGAAAGGGCCTCGAGCAGTGCGATCAACTAGAGACTGCACATAAAAGTTTATGTGCAAGAAAATGACACAAATTGCTTGTTTGTTTTAGTGGCTAAGTCATTTAGGAAGAGTTGGGAGTGTTGAGAAGTCTTAGGTTCAAACTCAGGCTTTAGCAAAATTTTTGCTTTTTGCTCTTAAATGAATCTTAGCCTTGGCTTGAAGGCTTTATAAATATTTTTGGTGAAATCATGACACAAAGAGTCCATTGCAAAGGTGGAAAGTGGTGTGTGGAGTGTACTAATAGTCCGAGGTTCAATCCTCATTATGCAAATGGCGATTACTTTTATCATGCCTATGGAAGGAGGTTGTGTTTGATGGGAACACCGTGGTTTGAAATCAGAATGGGGTTGTTGTTAGCTGAATTTTGGGAGTGAAAAGGGGAATTTTCATTGTTGAGGTTTGTGAACAGTGAGCAATTTTAGGAGGAAAGAGGGGAATTGAATTTGTGGGAGTAGTGAGTGGTGCCAAAATGGATTCTTCTCAACCATTCTGTTGCCTTTGAGCCTCTAGCTATTCTGGTCATGGTTTCCCTTTACCGAATTCTCTTGAAGCCTTTTGCCGAATTTGTTTTTTGCTACTTTCTCGAATTATTCTCTTCTCCTCCACTTTTCTTCTCTAGCATCTATTTTTCTCGCTGCTTATGCTTTTTGTTAATTTCTCGTAAGTCAAGTGCCTCTCTCAGACCTTTCGTGTCTTTTTTTCCCTTCTCCTATCCTCCATTCTCATTTTCCGCCTCTTTCAATAGTTTTTACATTTTTCCTAACCCTTGTCAAATACTAAACTCGTTCTTGTCCTTCTCTTTGGGATACTTGGCCGAATATTCTCTTGTTCTCTTAGTGGTATTATCGTATCGACTTACAAAAGTCTTCCGACAAAAAGGGTAAGTGCTCATGGTTTTTCTTCCGGTTTCTCCTTAATGTTAAGGTTTCTTCTCTTCTAACATCATATGTTTTCTACCATTTTCAAATAGAGCATCATGTCCCATTTCATCTGGATGTCCCTCTTAGTGATATTATCATGTCATGTCACTTACAAAAGTCTTCCGCAAAAAGGGTAAGTGCTCATGGTTTTTCTTCTAGTTTCTCCTTAATGTTAAGATTCTTTCTTCTTCTAACATCATATGTTTTCTTCCATTTTCAAATAGGAGTACCGTTGTTCTCATTTTATCTCTATCGCTCTTTTCCTACTTTAAATGGGTGTGTAGGCCTATTACTTTTTGCTCTTCAACTATTGACTTTGCGCACTAATAATAAGTGAGGACTTGTTTAGCTTAAACTAATCATTTGATTGGGTGTTTGATAAGATCCGATTCTTGCGTAGTAGTTTCCTTAAGGCTTAGTGGATAATCTCCGCAAATAATAAAGTGTGGCCTTTTGTTGATTGGATCAAGGTAGGGTTTAAAGTCTCTTTGATTAGTATAATAATGGAAAGATTTATTAAGTATCGGTCTTGTTTAAAAGGCGTACTAATGGAGAAATGTGATCCATGTAGGTTGGTGCTCAAGAGTTTTTGTAAGTGTTCGTGAAACAAGTGTGTACACACCTCGATATGACTCAGAAGTACGTAAAAGTCAAAACCGTAAATACGGCGCGACGAGGCCACACGGGCGTGTGAACGCCATGTAGGAACCGAGCCCACAAAACATGGGCGTTTGATCAGAGAGGCCACCATGAGCGCTTCTCATGATTAGGTTGCTGGGGCCACGCGTGGTCAAATATAGCCGCAGGGCCCAATGGGCTCGTGGGGTCCTACACGGCAAATCTCAAGGACATGTGGAAATTATTAGACTCACCGTGTCATTGACATGGCTAAGGTCGTTTTGAAGCTTCACGCCACATGAGCATGTGGGCCCACATGGGTTACATAATGGGCCTCGGGCCCATTCGCATCGTTGATGGGTAAGGTAAGATTACCGTAATACCCCCTATAGGGTAAAATGGTCGTAGTACTTTCTAGGGTAAAATGACCGTAATACCCTTGTAGGTTAAATTGACCGTAATGCCCTTTGTAGTGGTAATTAACCGTAATACCCTTCTATAGTAAAAAATGATCGTAATACCGCAGGGTAAAATGGCCATAATACCTCCCGTAAGGTAAAATGACCATAATGCCCCAGTGAGGTAAAATGACCGTAATGCCCCTGTAGGGTAAAATGACCGTAATGCCCCTGTAAGGTAAAATGACCGTAATGCCCCCGCAGGGTAAACGACTATTTTGCCCCTCGAGGGTAAAGGACCGATTTGTGCTACGATATGACCGATTTGGATCGTGATCGTGATGACTATGATTTGATTGACTTAATCGTGAATGATATGATCGATTCTCGGAGCATCGACATCGCATACACGACATACCGCATGGATTGGGATCTTGTATTGAGGAAGTGATTGATATGCGAGGGTCGCACAAAGTTGCATGAGACGATCGCTGACCCACCGATGGCTTTAAGTCAATTATGTGATTGGCAAACTTGAAATATTGGTTAGTGCCGCAACCAAAGCTACATAAGGAGTGTAGGGATGAGTGGGTCGATTTAATCCCCAAAGGAGTGTAGGTTGATGGGTGACTGAGTGCGTGGTTGGTATGGGTATTTATGCATTGCATATATTGATTCTCGATATTGAGATGGGCTTAGGCCCAGATAGTTGTGATATGTGACATTTGATATGGCTAAGGCCCACCAGGATCGATGGGGGCTAAGGCCCACACCGCATCGTTATCATAAGTGGCCTGTGCCCGCACTAATTCTCTTTCTATCCCGACTGCTTTAATAAGTGGATTACACACCGAGTTTTCGTAAACTCACCCTATTTTTAACCTTTCAAATAATCCCCGCCGCTTGACTCGCTCGAGTTGCGAGGACTTGGAGAGGGCCATACAACCGCACATGTTTTATTCTATTTTGCTCATTTACTTAAGTACTTTCATTTTGATTTAGGTTGTAATAAGGCTCTAGAATTTCTTCGATTTTAAATTTGGGATTTTATTGATTGTGATTTATATCCTCTAGAAGTAGAACACGCTTTCCAAAATAATAACTATTTTCAAACGCTACGCTTCAAAGAACTCAATTTTTAAATATCACGCCAGAAATCATTTGTTTTAAATTAAGCTTCCGCAACATTAAGGTTTTAAAGGTAATAACTGGGAATAACTTTTAATAAACCACGCTTGAAAATAATCAAACACAACTCGAGGTTTTGTACAAGTTTTAAATGGCAAGAAGTTTTAAATTTCAAGAAGGGTTTTCAATCAAAACATGTGACACGCCGATTCGCCATAACATCTAGGACGGGTTTGGGGTGTTACAAAGGGGTTCACTAAGGGTTAATTATGAAGGTGGGCTTTAATGGAATAAGTGAATTAAAACCTAGGTACCTTTATCATCTCAAGATATCAAATCAACGGTGTGGCTTCAATATGCATAATTGAAGAAAGTTCTAGAATAACAAATCAATATGACTGAACACCCCAAACCAAGTTAGTCCTGACCGCATGTCACATCAAAAGGTTGTATAAAACCATACGATCTTTAAAAAATATTTCCGCAATTTAAAAACTTTTATCAACGGAAAAGCTCGAGTTTCATCGCTTAACAAATAAAATTTGCTTAAAGTTGTTTCCCTTGCGAACACACTATTATTTTCAAAATGTAGTTTATTAAAGCCATTCTCTTGTAAAACATTATTATTTTTAAAACCTTGTTTAATGCCTGGCTTAATTTAAAACAATTACGTAAAACATGATATTTTGAAAAATAGTAGTTACTTTAGAAAACCCGTGTTTAATAGACTAGCGCTTTATAATCTAAAGAAACACCAACTAAGAGTTAAAACAAAAAAACCCAATGGCCTTATTACAAAAAATTATTAACCCAATAATTTAAAATAACTAAATTAAACTAAAATTGCTAAGTTTAATCTTTAAACCATATCTAGCGTGTGGCCACCTCCGAGTCCTCCGCAGCCCAAATCCTCCAAGGTCGGGATTACTCGCACGCTTAAAAGAAAGGGTGAGTTACGAGAACTCAAAGGTAATCCCCTATACTGGCCATAGTTTGGGCTCGAGCCTCTTACGGTATCGGCCTAGGCTTAAGCCCTATTCTAGAGAAAGCCAGGCCAAAGCCCCAAATCAAAACAATACAATGGATATGAACCCACCCCAATCTTACCAAAATTTGACTAACTCTCCACCCGCACTCAACCAATCACACCATGTGGGATCATGTCAACCCACCCACCTGCACTCTCACCAATATTGCAGCTTAAGTCGCTAATCACGATATATGTGTGGTCGAGCCACTAAAATCGGTATGTGGCGATGCCACTCAAACGGTATGTGGCAGAGCCACCAGAATAAAGATGTGGCGAGAGCCACTAAAACGATTCTTTCTCCAATCATCAAACCCAACCCATACAACATGTCGTGGTATGTCATGCTCAATCATTACACGTGTATGCAAAATGGCCATGCTTAGTAACAACCATTTCAACACATATTAACAAAAGAAATCATACACACGCCCATAATCAAATCGCTTAAAACACAACATACAATCACAACCAACCGGTCAAATCATAGCACAAGTCAATCATTTACCCACAAGGGCAAAATACCATTTTACCCTATAAGGGTTTTCTCAGTAATCCTATCCTACAGTGGTAATTCAAGCACTCTACTCATAACTAATCCATATATGCAAATGCATCTCAAACATAATCAATCATACAATTAACACATACAACACTAGTACTACCATGAGGGTACAACTGGTCATTTAATCTGTTAGGTAAACAATTATTCTCGCCCCGTAAGGGCATATTGGTAATTTTACTCCACCGGGGTATTTTCTAAAATTTACCCATAGAGGGTATTTCTCGTAACTTTATCCATAGAGGGTACTTCAAAGAATTTACCCACCGAGGTGTAGCAGCTGATTTATGCCCTAGTCGTAATAAAGGGTTTCGACCACGAATCCGAGTCCTAATAATAATTTAGTATTATTTTCTCGTGGTCGTAAATATGTGACTAAGCATGTGGTAAATTTTCTTAAGTTAATTTGTTCATCCGTGGTGTTTAATTTGACAAAAGGATGAAATTGCATTATTTGTGAAAAGTTGCTTGCTTTTTGTCAAGGTATTAAAGTGTTGTGGCTTTTAAATATGAGGGCTTATGTGGCAATTAAGCCAAAAGTATGTGAGTGACGGTAACATGCTTATGTAAATTGTTTTTATATGTTATTTTCATAAGTTAAAGTTATATTTCATATATTATATAGATATATGATAATAAAAGAAAACAAAGTAGTGGATTTCGTTCATGCATATACCACCGAAAAACACAAAAGAAAAGAAAAGGGAAATAAGCTAGGTATTTGGTATTCATTGAGCTTAATTAAGATCAAGAACCGAGGAAAACAGATTTAGATCGCGGGAAAATGAAAGTAAACGAGTAGCCATTTTCAGTTTGATAAACCGAATCCGAGGTAAGTCACTATACAAATAAATGAATATGTATGCATTTGTAATTGCTTATATGTTCAATGATGATAATGAATGCTTATGAGAGGTTATGTATTTGAATTCTGATATACATTCGATATTGTGACTAAGTCCGAGAAGCCCCGTACGAACATAGGAATTGATAGGATTGGCTAAGTCAGGTCGTAGATATCTTTTCTATTCTTATCATGTAAGACCACGCTTGGGACGCTGGCGTTGATTTGAGATTTGTTAAAGACCCTGTCTGGGACAGTGGCATCAACATCTGGTTATGTGTAAGACCACGTCTAGGACACTGGCATCAATATGAGTTTTATGTATAAGACCACATCTGGGACGTTGGCATCATTATGATCCTTTTGTGTAAGACCATGTCCGGGACATTGGCATCATTTTGATTCGTAAAGACCCTATCCGGATAGTGGCATCGATATCCAAGTGCATGTAAGACCTCGCTCAGGATGTTGGCATTGTACGACTATTCCGAGCTTCAATATCCTACTAGATTCCTTTACAGCTCAACGGGCAATTTCAAATACGAACGATAAATCCGAGCATTGATAGATTAAGTAAATGTTTGTTCAATTCAAAAAGCTTGATTATACACCAAATGTGTATATAAGGTAAGTGACTATGTGTTTTACTATGATGGATTGGAAATATGTTACATGAAAGCATATATGAAAAACTTTGTGTATATGATTCTGAATTGATAAATGTGGCAATTTGGATAAGAATATGAATTAAAGTATAAATGTGAGAAATTGCCTTGTAGAAGAAATGTGTCTATGTGGTTATATGTTTACATGCTTTTCATATCAAGTTAGTTTTTATATTGACTTACTAAGCTTTTGGAAAGCTTACTCTATGTGCGATTTCTTTGTTTTATAGGTCGCCAAAGCTATCAAGCCTCTGGACCATCACGGATCGTCATCACACTATAGAACCTATTTTGGTACATTTTGTAAATGTATATATGGCTAGATATGGCATGTATAGGGTAGTCATTGATATGAATTGTTAAGTGAACTTAGCCATGTGATTTGGCTAGTTATGTTTTGGTATCATGCATAAAAGAATGTGATATGTGAAGTTGTTTTGGTATGATTAGTTGTTATATGACATGGTTATGAGATGGTAGGTATATAGATTGAATGAATATTGGATATATTGTTGTGATTACCTTAGTGGTCTAATGTGCATGATTGGATGAGTATTTGGTATGTTTTTGGTGGCAATATGTGCATGAGATGTCTTGGTTAATATGGCTTGTAGGTTTGACCCTTATGGGTGGCATGTTGGCCTTGAAAATGGCTCTATAATGTCACACACTGGGAGGCACACTGCGCGTGTTTCAGACCGTGGGTGAATTGACAGATGTAGCTTAGTAGTACACCTACCGACATGGGCATGTCAACCGCCGTGGTGTGCAAGTCAAGAGCTAGCTAAGAGCACATGGCCATGGCACACCCAGCGCGCTTGGTGGCCGTGGTGGGGAAGTCAAGATATGGCCTAGTAGCACACCTGGCTATTGCATACCAAGCGCAGTTAGTGACCGTGTTGATATAGTCGTGATATCGACACGGGCGGACACACGGGTGTCTAGAAGCCGTGGAGGGCACACTCGCTCCTTTCACGGGCGTGTCTCCCAGATTCTTGAAAACTTTAAAATTTTCATGAAATTTCATATGTGTTTCAGCTTTAGTCCCACTTCGACTTCTAAGCATGACTAAGGTCTCAAGACCCGCTTAAGGTACATTATGTTTGAGAATGATGATTGAATGTATGATTTTGTCCGCGAATGTTTCCGACCTGTTCGTAACGCCCTAACCTTAATTCGCGACGACACCGGATAGGGGTGTTATATTTGATTGGTATCGAGCTACGGTTTAGTCGATTCTCGACTAACGTAGTGTGTTGTAGTCTAGCTATACATGCCATATATTTGAACTACCATAGTGTGATGAATCCTCGACGATAAAATGTGATTTTCGTGATACACCTACCGCGAAATACAAGAGGGAGAAGCTAAACAAGCTTTCTTCCAAATGATGAGTGAGTGGTTCACTCAATTCGTAAGAAATAACTCGATCGCTTCACAACCCCGCCCTGCTAATCCCCTCAAGCATCCGATATACCGATCGCAAATCTAAATCATGAGAGTAAGCCTCCCGCTGACAAGATGATGATGCCAAAAGGGTGAAGTTTTGCTTAGAGAATACAATTCGAGTATTTGATGAGATGTCTCGACTCTAAGAGTGCCTAAAGTGTGTGGTATCATTGTTCGAGATGAAGCCTATCAATGGTGGAAAACTCGATTTATGTTGTTCCGAGAGAGCGAGTCACATGGGATTTCTTTCGATTGAGTTTCAAGAAACATATAAGTGAGAGATTTGTTGATTAGAAACGAAAAGGAATTTCTCTGAGCTTAAATAGAGCCAATGATCGCTTTCGAGTATGAACGAATTTGTGAGACCGAGCCAAGATGCCTGTGAATGTGTATTTTCTCAAGCCATAATGTGCAAAAGATTCAAGATGGCCTTAATGAAGACATCCGTCATGCTAGTTGGGATTTTGGAAATAAAAGAGTTTGTTGTACTCGTTGATCGAGCTTGCAAAGCTGAGGCACTCAGGAAAGATAAGAGAAAGTTGAGTCTGAAGCTCGAGATGTGAAAAAGAGATTTCAGAGTAAATCATTCAAGTCTCCTCCGAAAAGATTTCGAGATAATCAAAGTCGTTTCGTAGATAACGTGGGACATTCGAATAGAAGTCAATATAGACCGCAAAGGAGTTCTAAAACTCCAAAGAACTTCAAATACAAGCTGTTGGTAATGTTTGATCGTGAGAGACTCGAATGTAAATATTGTGGAAAAAGGCATCCGGGAAGCTGTAGATTAAATGACAGAGCTTGCTTTAGATGTGGATCGCTTGATCATTTTATACGTGATTGCCCTGAGTCTTTCAAACCAAAGACTATTCAGAATTTCAGACCTGATAATGCACTGTGAGAGGTAGGCCATCGAAGAATGTCAGAAATGTTAGTTGTAGCCAAAGAACTACGAGAGACAACGTTGTCGATCCGGCTGTGAGCACTAGCTGTGAGCGTATGCTATCCGAAAGCTCGAGGAAGCTTCATCACCGCATGTTATGACGGTACTTTCACTCTTTATGATACTTCGTGATTGCTTTGATAGACCCTGGTTCTACGCTTTCATATATATGCATGAATTTAGTATTCAGCAAGACTTTGCCTGTAGAGTCTACTGAGTTTGCTATAAAAGTATCGAACCCCTTAGGTAAAAGTGTCCTTGTTGACAAAGTATGCAAGAACTGTCCGTTAATGTTTTGAGATATCTGTTTCTCTGCTGATCTGATGCTTTTGCCATTTGATGAATTCGATATTATTCTTGGTATGGATTGGTTGTTTATACATGATGCTGTTTTGAACTACAAAAGAAAGACTATAGATTTGAGATGTCCAAATGATGAGATTGTACGAATTGAGTCTAATGATTTAAATGATTCGCCTACTATGATATCTATTTTGAAAGCTCAGAGTTATGTGAAAAAGGGATATGAGGCATATTTCGCTTATGTGATTGATCCGAAAGTGTCCGAAAAGAAAATTGAATTAGTACCGATTGTCTGTGAGCTTTCTGATGTGTTTCCTGAAGAGTTACCGAGTTTACCTCTAATTCAAGAAGTTAAGTTTAGTATTAAATTGTTGCCTGGTACTACACCAATTTCGATAGCTCCGTATAGAATAGCACCAACAGAGTTGAAAGAGTTAAAGTCACAGCTGCAAGAATTGACTGAGAGAGGGTTTGCTAGACCGTGTTTCTCGCCTTGGGGTGCTCCAGTTTTATTTTTGAAAAAGAAAGATGGCATGATGAGGACGTGTATCGATTATCGTCAGTTGAATAAGGTGACAATAAAGAATAAATACCGCTGCCTGCATTGATGATTTATTTGATCACCTAAAAGGAGCTACGTGTCTCTCAAAGAATGACTTGAGATCTGGATATTATCAGTTGAGAGTGAAAGATTCAGACATTCCGAAGACTGCTTTCAAAACTAGGTATGGGCATTACGAATTTTTAGTTATGCCATTTGGACTAACCAATGCACCTACTATTTTTATGGATCTGATGAACAGAATTTTCAGACCGTACCTATATCGATTTGTTATCGTATTTATTGATGACATTTTGATTTATTCTCGTGATGAGGCTGAGCATGCTGAGCATTTGAGAATCGTATTGCAAACTTTGAGAGAAAAGCAATTGTATGCGAAATTCAACAAATGTGAATTTTGGTTGAACGAGGTTAGTTTTTTGGGGCATATTGTGTCAGCATCTGGAATTTGAGTTGATTCGAGCAAAATTTCTGCTATTCTAAATTGGAAACCTCCGAGAAATGTATCTGAAGTTTGCAGTTTTCTGGGTTTGGCTGGTTATTACCACAGATTTGTGAAAGGTTTTTCAACAATAGCTACTCCATTGACTAGATTACTTTAGAAAGATGTCAGATTTGAATGGTTGGATAAATGTCAGAAAAGTTTTGATCGGTTGAAAACCCTGTTAACAAAAGCTCCAGTGTTAGTACAGCTAGAATCGAGTAAAGAATTCGTTGTATACAGTGATGCTTCATTAAATGGTCTGGGATGTGTTTTGATGCAGGAAGGCAAAGTGGTAGCTTATGCCTCGAGACAGTTGAAGCCTCATGAAAAGAATTATCCGATGCACGACCTTGAGTTAGCTGCGATTGTGTTTACACTTAAGATTTGGCGCCATTATCTCAGATGGTGAGAAATGTCACGCTCTTTTCGTATCATAAAAGTTTGAAATATTTGATGACTCAGAAAGAGTTGAACCTGCATCAAAAAAGATGGTTAGAGCTGTTAAAAGATTATGAGCTCGTGATAGATTATCATCCGGGTAAAGTTGAATGTTGTTGCTGATGCTTTGAGTAGAAGATTATTATTTGCATTATGTACTTTGAATGCTCAGTTAGATTTGTCTGATGATAGTTCTGTGTTAGCTAAATTAAAAGTAAAACCGTTGTTCTTACAACAAATATGCGATGCTCAGAAATTTGATAATGAGTTGCTAGCAAAACGAGCTCAGTGTGAAGTGAATTCCGAATCTGAATTTCAAATAGTTGATAATTGTTTGAGATTTCGGGATCGTATCTATGTTCCGAGAAATCCAGAGTTGATTTAGTTGATCTTGAATGAAGCTCATAACAATCGTCTACCTGTTCACCCTGGAAGCACTAAAATGTATCATGATCTGAAATGATACTACTGGTGGTCTGGTATGAAACGGGACATTTCGACTTTGTTTCAAAATGGTTAGTTTGTCAGCAAGTGAAAGCTGAACATTAAGTTCCGTCTGGGTTGTTACAACCGATTCTGATTCCTGAGTGGAAATGGGATAGAGTGACCATGGACTTTGTTTCTGGTTTACCTCAGACTTCGAGAAAGAAAGATGCGATATGGGTTGTGGTTGATAGATTAACGAAATCTGCCCATCTCATTCCGGTAAGATCTGATTACTCACTTGACAAATTACCCGAGCTTTATATCTCTCGAGATTGTTAGATTGCACGGGTGCCACCGCTTCATTGTATCCGATAGAGATCCGAGGTTTACGTCGAGATTCTGGAAGAAATTGCAATAAGCTTTGGGCACGAAATTACATTTTAGTACAGCTTTTCATCCGCAAATAGATGGTCAGTCTGAACGGATTATTCAGATTCTTGAAGACATGTTAAGATGTTGTATACTTGAGTTTAATGGTTCGTGGGAACAAGATTCTACCATTGATCGAATTTGAGTATAATAATAGTTTTCGCATAAGCATTAAAATGGCACCATATCAAGCTTTTTATATCGCGTAAATGCCGACACATCTATATTGGACCGAGCTCAAGGTGAGAATAAGCTTCACGGGTTGATTTGATAAAAGACTTAAACAAAGTGAAACCGATCCGAGATTATTTGAAAACAAAGATCTATTCGCTAGAAGTCTTATGCGCATTTGAAACGAAAAGATATAGAATTTGAGATCGCAACAAAGTATTTTTGAAAGTGTCTCCGTGGAAGAAAGTGCTTCAATTCTTGACGTAAGGTAAATTGAGTCCGAGATTCATCGGATCGTATGAGATTATTGAACGTGTTGGGTCGGCATACGATTAAAGTTACCCTCTGAGCTAGAAAAGATACACAATGTATTTCATGTCTCGATGCTTCGTAGATATCGATCTGATCCGTCGCATGTGATTGCACCATCTGAAATTGAAATCTGATCTGATATGACATACGAAGAGGAACCGATCTGTATCGTAGCTCGTGAAGTGAAAGAGTTGAGAAATAAGAAAATTCTGTTAGTAAAAGTACTGTGGAAAATCGACATGGGATAGAAGAGGCTACGTGGGAACCTGAAGATTCAGTGAGACAGCAATTTTTGAATCTGTTTAACGATAAGATTTTCAGGGACGAAAATCCTTAAGGGGGAGAATTGTAACAGTCCGGTTTATACCTTAGTCGGAACAGTGGTTTCAGGACCTCGAATTTGAGTTTGAATAGTAATTTAATATTATTTTCTCAGGCCGTAAATATGTGACTAAGCATGTGGTAAATTTCGTAAGTTAATTTGTTCATCAGGTGTTTAATTTGACAAAAGGATGAAATTGCATTATTTGTGAAAGTTGCTTGCTTTTTGTCAAGGTATTAAAGTGTTGTGGCTTTTTAAATATGAGGACTTAAGTGGCAATTAAGCCAAAAGTATGTGAGTGGACGGTAACATGCTTATGTAAATTGTTTTTTATGTTATTTTCATAAGTTATATTTCATATATTACATAGATATATGATAATAAAAGAAAACAAAGTAGTGGATTTCATTCATGCATATACCACCGAAAAACACAAAAGAAAAGAAAAGGGAAAGAAGCTAGGTATTCGGTATTCATCCAGCTTAATTAAGATCAAGAATAGAGGAAAATGGATTTAGATGCGGGAAAGCGAATGTAAACGAGTAGCCATTTTCAGTTCGATAAACCGAATCCAAGGTAAGTTACTATACAAATAAATGAATATGTATGCATTTGTAATTGTTCATATGTTCAATGATGATAATGAATGCTTATGAGAGGTTATGTATTTGAATTTCGAGATAAGTTCGATATAGTGACTAAGTCCGAGAAGCCCCGTACGAACCTAGGAATTGATAGGATTGGCTAAGTCACGTTGTAGATATCTGTTCTGTTCTTATCATGTAAGACCACGTCTGGGACGTTGGCATTGATTTGAGATTTGTGAAAGACCCTGTCCGGGGTAGTGGCATCGATATCTGATTATGTGTAAAACCACGTCTGGGACGTTGGCATCAATATGAGTTCTATGTATAAGACCACGTCTGAGACGTTGGCATCATTATGATCCTTACGTGTAAGACCATGTCTGGGACATTGGCATCATTCTGATTCGTTTAAGACCCTGTCTGGGACAGTGGCATCGATATTTGAGTGCATGTAAGACCTCGTCTGGAACGTTGGCATTGTACAACTATTCCAAGCTTCAAAGTATCCTACTAGATTCTTTATGGTTCAACGGGCAAGTCTGAAATACGAATGACAAATCCGAGCTTTGATAGATTAAGTAAATGTTTGTTCAATTCAGGTGCGTTGATTATACACCAAATGTGTAAATAAGGTAAGTGACTATGTGTTTTACTATGATGGATTGGAAATATGTTACATGAAAGCATATATGGAAAACTTTGTGTATATGATTCTGAATTGATAAATGTGGCAATTTGGCTAAGCAAATGAATTAAAGTATAAATGTAAGAAATTGCCTTGTAGAAGAAATGTGTCTATGTGGTTATATGTTTACATACTTTTCATATCAAGCTAGTTTGTATATTGACTTACTAAGCTTTTGGAAAGCTTACTCTATGTGTGTTTTCTCTGCTTTATAGGTCACCAAAGCTATCAAGGCTCAGGACTCACACGGATCGTCATCACATTATAGAACCTATTTTGGTACATTTTGTAAATGTATATATGGCTAGATATGGCATGTATAGGCTAGTCATTAATATGAATTGTTAAGTGAACTTAGCCATGTGATTTGGCTAGTTATGTTTTGGTATTATGCATAAAAGAATGTGATATGTGAAGTTGTTTTGGTATGATTAGTTGTTATATGACATGGTTATGAGATGGTAGGTATATAGATTGAATGAATATTGGATGTATTGTTGTGATTACCTTAGTGGTCTAATGTGCATGATTGGATGACTATTTGGTATGTTTTTGGTGGCAATATGTGCATGAGATGTCTTGGTTAATATAGCTTGTAGGTTTGACCCTTATGGGTGGCATGTTGGCCTTGAAAATGGCCTATAATGTCACATGGTGGAGACACACGGGCGTGCCTAGAGACAGTGGGTGAATTGACAGGATGTAGCTTAGTAGTACATGGCCTCGACATGGGCGTGTCAGCTGGCCGTGGTGTACAAGTTAGTAGCTAGCTAAGAGCACACGGCCATGGCACACGGGCATGCTTGGTGGCCGTGATGGGAAGTCGAGATATGGCCTAGTAGCACACTGGCTATGGCACACGGGCGTGCCTAGTGACCGTGTTGATATAGTCAAGATATAGACACCTAAGGACACACGGGGTGTCTAGAAGCCGTGGAGGGCACACGGTCTCCTTCCACGGCGTGTCTCCCCGTATTCTTGAAAACTTTAAAATTTTCATGAAATTTAATATGTGTTTCACTTAGTCTCGCTCGACTTCTATGCATGATTAAGGTCTCGAGGACCTGCTTAAGGAACATTATGTTTGAGAATGATGATTGAATGTATGATTTTGTATGTGAATGTTTCCGATCTGTCTGGTAACGCTCCTAATCTTACAGAGGGTACTTCGGTTTTTTCACAAATCGTGGTATTTTGGTAATTTCACAATCAAGGTATTTCAAAGAATTTCGCAACTGAGGGTATTTCAAAGAATTTCAACTGAGGGTATTTCGCAAATTTCATAAACCAAGGTATTCTAAACAATGATAACAATGCGAATGGGCCTAGGGCCCATTCTGGCCCAAATGAGCCCACAGGCTCGTGTGGTCCATTTAGCCCAAATCTAGCCACGTATATGAGATTCACATAGACTAATGCAATATCTACTACACAATCATGCAATTTATTCATATGGGCCCACTTGGCCCAAGGCAAATTTCTAGACTCATGAGAACACTCATGAGGGCCTTAACTATCTCGCCGAAGCTCCCACTGCTAGCTCGCACGCCGCGTGTGGCTACCACCGCCGCAGGATCGGTATTTCGGCATTTGCCGCTTCTACAACAGCCAGAGTAGGCGAAATACACACTGATAGGGAATCGGAGTTGATCCGCGCCCCGACACTCCTATGCCCAAACGCCAACCCCAGATGCTTACTCTCCTTCTAGATTGCTCTATTTAAAGCTAGCTTCTCACCTTCCCAATGTGAGATCCTCCTTCAAGAAAGTTTAATTCCAACACAAACTCGTCGTCCCCAACTTAGCAAAATAAATATCCCGTTTTGCTTGCAATGGGATTTGAACTCAGGCTCACCTGTAACTTAATCCACGCCGCTAACCATTAGGCCACAAGCTCCTCTTGTGTCTAAAATCATGCGCAACTAATATAAGTCCATGGGCCAACGCCTAAGTTCACTTAAAAACTAAATCAAAATGAAATGCAAGTGCCAAGACTTGAACCTTGGACCCCTTGCTTCCTTGTGTGACGTCACCTCCTTGTCTCCCATGTGACGTCATTTGCCACTAGACCATAACTCCTTTTATGTCATTTTTCTCCACATTTTATTCTTAAAGCCTACTTTCTAACACCTGTGGTTTTATTCACCTAAAACCAAAAATTTCCTAAAGCCTGTTGAACCCGGACTTCATAGAAGCCCCTAATCTTCCAAAATCACTCACCTAATAGGTCTAACTTGCATTAATGCCGCTCTAATGTTCTCAAAAATTTTAAACGCCCCACGCCCAAGGCATAATGGGCCCAATTCTACTAGGCCCAAATTCAAACGCATTGACACACTCATAACCAATAATAAAGTGAGCAAGAAAAGTGTATGCTCTAAAGGGTAAAAATCTCACAAAAAATTATGGTTTTTGATGTCAATCTCGCAAATTTCAAACTTCAAGGTAATATTTAAATTAAGGGAAAACAACCTAATAAATTTTTAATTTTGAAAATAGACTTCTCATGCTTGATTCTCTAATGTCTTAAAGTTTCAATGCACAATTATCTATTACTTAATCCAAAACATATCAATAAAAATCATAAATCAATAAAAATTTCATTCTAATAGTAATATGAGAAAATTACTTAAGAACAAGACATAATTCAGGGTTTTTCTGATAATAATATAATTGACCTCCCCACACTTAAGATGTACATTGTCCTCAATGTACCAAAATAGATAATAACAATATAATGAGAATATCATAAGAGAGGGAGAGAATTGAAACTTCCTGAATTTTTGGATGAGATTCATGAAATAGTGAAAGTGGAATTGTTGATATAGCTGAGTGAAGTGCACGATTCTGAGCAACTATTAAGAAAATAAACACAACTATGGAAGAAGATTAAGGGATTACTTGATTAGGAACATTTATAAAAACTAAAATAGAGTTCAAAAGATAAAAGACAAATCTTTGAAAAGATTATAATAAACATAAAAGGAAATAGACGAAAAATAGATAAGAGCATTAATTTTAGTCAAAATTAAAAGATTACTAAATTTGAGGTCTTTAAAGTGAAATTAAGTTTAGAGAATGCCATAGATGGCAAAGGGGACAAGAGCATTAATTTTAGTCAAAATTGGGTGAAATTAGGTGAGAAAAGATGAATAAAATATGGTAAAAGAAAAGCTATTATCTTTCACTATTCACTCTTTATCTCCACCAAAAATTTCAAGCTTAGAGGGGTTTTGAATGATTTAAAATTTTAACCAAGTTATCTCCCAACAAGTAAGTGATTTTAGTAGTGTTATTTGATAATTTTTGCACTTTTGGAGTCCTCAAAGCTTAAGCTAGCTAATGAGGGGACTAAATTGTGATATGGTTGAAAGTCTAGGGACTTTCCATGAGAATGGTTATGTTGTTAGCTGAGTTTTTATGGAAGAAAATGAATGTTAGGGAGAGGGGAAACAACTTTTGTGAAAGGTGTTTGCATGAAAACACCTAGATAGGACTTAAATGCAAAGATTGTAATTGTGTCATAAATGCATGAAATAGTTGGAATTGTGAGTAGTTGAAGGGAAATAAATGTTTATCTAGTCTTGTTTAATGAGAAAGTGAGTTGAAAATTGATTTTCGAGCCTAGGGGCAAAATCGTAATTTTGCCATAGTATAAGGGCAAAATGGTCATTTTTGCCTAAGTGTAGAGTTTGATGCATTATGATCATAGAATGATCCAAATGAGTGAATTTTATTGTTATAGATCAAGAAGAGCGCGGAATTAACCTCGACCAAGGAAAAGGCAAGGTTACGGATTAAACCGCAAACTGAAACGTTTTGCACTGAGGTAAGTTTATGTGTAAACGATGCATTTTATATACACATTATTGTTGCTAATTGGTGCATGGCATGATTGAGAACATGTATGATTCAAGTGGATTGAATTTGGTAGTTATTGAGTAGTTTTCGTATGAATGACGAAATAGATATGTAAATGTGTAATAACAACACTTGACGGTGGGCTAAGTGCGATACCACCTTATTATGCAACTACTGTGTGATACCATCGTTTATATTAATATTTTTTGGGCTATGTGTGATACCACTATAATTATCCTTTTTGGTGGGCTATGTGCGATACCACCGTAATTATCCTTTTTGGTGGGCTATATGCGATACCACCCTATTAAAGACTGATGGTGGGCTAAGTGCGAAACCACCGAGTGATTGTATTAGGAATGGTTTATTAAGAAACTATGATGTGTTGTATTATGTGACATTATGGTGCTAAATGCAGGGAAGCATGTTAATGAATGTAAGCATTCAGCTTGTGATATGGTTAGAATGTGGTAATGGAGGAAATAAGTAAGCATAATTGTGAATGTTAATTGTACTTGTTTAGTGTGTGATGCTATTTAATTGTTTAACACATACTATAATGTTATTAGTTTACATGTAAACTTACTAAGCTCAAAGCTTACTCCCCTTTTCTTTTCCCTTGTCTTATAGAGTTAAAGAGTCGGGTCGGGATACGAAGATAATTGGAAGATCACCCACACTATTAGCTCATCTCTGTATATCTAGACTTAGTGTTTTTTTAATTATGGCATGTATAGGGGGCTAGACTAGGTTTATTGTTTTGTTATTTTGGCCAAGAGTGTGTTGGTCCCTTTAATGAGAAACTCTTGTGTATATAGCCATATTTGTTGGCTCTTTGTTATATATGAAAAGATGAAGTTATTCATGGAGATATATATTGCAAAATCTGAGTTGTTTAGTGAAATGTTGAATGGATTCATGTTGTGTGAGTTAGAGGGATGAAAAGAGCTTGGTAAATAGCCTTGCTCTTGTCCACACGGGTAGGCACATGGGCATGTGTCTAGGCTGTGTGTGACACACGGCCAGTCCCATGGGTGTGTGACCAGGCCATGTGTCACCTGCATGAAAATTTTACAAGTCAGTAAGCTTTGTAGTAAACAAATGCGCAGAGACACGGCCGTGTGTTTCATCCATGTGGGAGGCACGGCCTAGGACATGGGCGTGTGCCCAGGCCATGTGAAGTCTGCACATTAAATGTGGAATTTAATTTGACACACGGTCTACGGACATGGGCATGTGCCTTGGCCGTGTGTCCATAGTGAAGTGATGATGTCATAAACAGAATGCCAAGGTTTTGGCACACGGGGTAAGACGCGGGCGTGTCAAGGCCGTGTGAGGGACACGGACGCAAGGCGCCGCCGTGTGAAATAAGTCAGTGTCGACCACTGATGGTGAACGTGGGCATGTCTTAGGGGCACACGGGCGTGTCCCTAGATCAACATGCGCGTGTGGCCTCTGTTTTGATGAAAAGTTGTCCAAGTTCGTGAAAGTTCCCGGTTAAATTTCGAAACCTCTCATAGGTATGTTTAGGGCCTCATAGGCCGAGTATAAGCAAGTGAGGGGTTTAAACCAAATTTTCATAGCTCAATGTGAGATGTTTAAGCGAGATAAGTTAGGTAATGCCTCAAACCCGATTCCATCTTTGAACTCGGGTAAGGGGTGTTACACGACGATACTGAAGAAATGATCCCATGGGGCTATGATGATGAATGCACGAACCTCATCAGCGAGGTGGACCTACTCTAACGCAGCCCAATCAATGCACCGGCCCAAACCTAGGGGTTGTACGTGAAGGAGCTGAAATAAGTCCTCTGGTGGGTCTGTGGAAAATCTGAGGTAACTATGGCGAACTTCAGCGGAGACGCTTGAGGAGGTCGCACCAGCACCCTTCCGCTTTTTCAAAACGGGGACGACGACCTTAGTCTTACCACGAGTATTCATTATAATTAATCTGTAATAAAGCAATCAAATGAATGAATGAATCAATATATAGATTCATGTGAATAAGAAAGAAAAATCTAAGTGAAGTTCAACAATCGGACTAAAAGAGAAATTGACTTGGAACATAATAAAACTAATAATCAGAAAGTTACTATCAAAAATCTAGTAAGAATAAATAAAACTAATAATGATCAATAATAAAACGAAGAAGCAAGACTAGCAAGAATAAAAATAAAAGTAAAATAAAATCAACTAAAACAAACTACATGCATAATAATCGCTTAAAAATAAAAGAAAATCAAATTAAATCCAATCAAATCAAAAAGTAAAATGTCACAACTCAAGAAGAAACACAAAATCAACAAAAGAAGAAATTGAAAAAAAAAACAAGAATACATAAAAAAATAAATAAAATCAGTAAAACTAATAAAAATAAAAAAATTATAATAAAGAAAGAAATAAAAAAATAATAATATAATAATAAAAGAAAAAGACAAGGGAGAAGAATAAAGAACCGACTATAATGGGTGATAGGGTCGAGGCGCGACAAAGCATGTGCGGTGGTGGTGGTGTGGGCGTGGAGTGGTAGTTGGGTGGTGTTTGAGTGGCGGTTTTGAAGAGAAAAAGAAGGAAAAAGGGAGAAAGAAGAAGAGAGAAAAGAGGAAGAAAAAGGGAGGGGGTTTTGGTTTGGGGAATAAGGGAAAAGGAGAAAGGAGGAGGGGTCGACGGTGGCCAAAAGTGCGGCAGAGCTAGGGTGGGGAGCGACGGCTAGGGTTTGGAAAAAAGGAAGGAGAAGAAAATAAAAAGAAAATTGTGTTTTAAATAGGTGACACAGTCGTGTAACGGCCCGTGTTGAGTCACACGGCCGTGTGACACGCTCGTGTGACCTATATTTAGCTCGTGTTTGTCGTGAAATTCTTAAGCCCAATATTCATACGGCCTTGGACACGCCCGTGTGTCCAGGCAGTGTGGTCCACACGGCCGCGTCGCACGGTCGTGTGCGAAGTCCTTCACTTCTCCCATGCCCGTGTGGATAGCCCGTGTCTTGCACACGACCGTGTGCCTTGCCCGTGTAACTCTCTGACTTGTTTTAAAATTCAAAAAAATTATTCTTGGTTTCACATGGCCGTGTCGCACACTCCTGTGGTTTAATGTAAGGTAGTGTCTCCGTCGATTTTTGGGAAAATTTTAGCCCTGTTTCTATACGGCCAAGGACACACCCGTGTGTCCAGGCCATGTGGGTCAAAAACCCTGCATTTAAACATGAAAAGAAGTAAAAATAAACTAATTAGTAGGGTTAGTGCTTGGGTTGCCTCCCGAGAAGTGCTTATTTAGAGTCTAAGCTCGACTTACCTCTCATTCGCATGGCCATGGTGGTTTGAGGAGTTGAAACTCCTTTCTCCTGCTATCAGTTCTAACATCAAAATAAGGTTTAAGTCGAGTACTATTTACCTTAAAAGTACCAAATTTAGAATGAGTTACCTCGACTGTACCGTACGGGAAGACATTTAGTATCGTAAAAGGAGTTCCTCCGTTTACATTAGGCTTTGAAGTGATAACTCGAGGATCCATTTTATCTAACAGTACCTGGTCCCCAACCTTAAATTGATTGGTTCTTTCCTTAAGCTCGACATGGCGTTGCTTCTGTTCCTCTTTGACATAAGTCCGCCGCTTGTCTAGTTCATCTTTCGGTAGCATTCGTCTTTCATAGATGGTTCCATTTTTGGTGCATGAACTAGAACGTGGCTCATTTGTGTTTTTCGAAAGAGTTTCCTGTAAAGAGGGTTGAATCCCATGATTAGTCTTATTAACAGGATTTATAGAATCGTCTTTATTATTTGATGTCTTAACCAATCACGAGCTTGGAGCGTAGTCGTATCATTACCTACACACGTCAGTGTGAGTTCACTGTACTAACATCAATTGTAGTTCTAGCAATTGCTAAAAAGGGTAGTCCTAAGATTGAAGGTGCGCCACTATCCTCATTCATGTTTAGAACAACAAAGTCAACTAGGAATATAAATTTATCGATTTTTACAAGCACATACTCAACAATTCCCTAAGAAATCTAATAGTTTTATCTCACTAGTTGAATGCTCATCCTAGTTTGTTTAGGTTTCCCAAGACCTAGTTCTTTAAACATTTTATAGGGCATGACATTAATACTCGCCCCTAAATCAGCTAAGGCATTATTAACATCTAAACTACCAATTAAACAAGGAAGAGTAAAACTCACTGGTTCCTTTAATTTGTTGGGTAGTTTATTCTATAAAATGGTTGAACAGACTGCATTTAGTTCCACGTGCAACGCATCATCTAAGTTCCATTTGTTTGCTAAAAGCTCCTTTAAAAATTTAATTGAATTGGGCATCTGTGAAAGAGCTTCATTAAACGGTAAGTTAATATCTAACTTTTTTAAGAGTTTAAGAAATTTACCAAATTGCTCATTGGTATGGTCTTTCTTCGCCGCGTTAGGATATGGCACACGAGGTATATGCTCTTTACCTACCGGTTTTTGTGCACTGTGACTTACCTCAACCTTACCATCACTTACCACAGGTTCTTGCCTTAGTTCTGGTTTAGGTTTTTCTAACCCTTCTTTGTTGCATACAGTGATGGCATAGAGCTCCCTTGGGTTAGGTTCAGTATTACTCGGTAAACTACCTTGTGGTCGTTCTGATATCAACTTGGCAAGCTGACCTATTTGGTTTTCGATCCCTTGAATCGATGCTTGCTGATTTTTAAATGCTGTTTCGGTGTTTTGAAAACAGGTTTTCGACACCAAAATGAATTTTCTTAGCATCTTCTCAAGGTTCGGCTTCTTCTCCTATTGGTAGGTTGTTATTGAAAGCCTGGAGGGGGTTGTTGTCTCTGATTTCCCTGACCACCCCATGAGAAATTCGGATGGTTCCTCCAACCTGCATTGTAAGTGTTGCTATAGGGATTATTCTGAGGTCTAGAATTGTTACCCATATAGTGAACTAGTTTATTCTCTGTGCTCGGGTAGTAGGATGGATATTTTGTGGTGTTTATCTCTCCTCCATTTGTGTCACATTGCATCACCAGATGTACCTACGTAGAAACACATAAACCATCAATCTTTTGTTTAAGAGCTCTACCGGTTTGATAACACAAAGAATCGCATCGAGGTTGAAAATACCAGCGCTTTTGTCGACTTTTTCTCAATGACTTGCCACCGATAGCTATTTAGTGACATCTCCTCTATAAACTCATAAGCCGCCTGTGTGTTTTTATTTAGAGTTCCACCGGCGGCTGCATCGATAAGTTGCCTAGTTGAGGGGTTCAAACCGTTGTAGAAGGTTTGAACCTATAGCCATAAAGGTAACCCATGGTGAGTGCACCTTCTCAATAAGTCCTTATACCTCTCCCATGCATCGTAAAAGAGTTTCTAAATCCATCTGCACAAAAAAAGAGATAGCATTACTCAAATTTGCCATTTTAGCCATAAAAATATTTTAATAAAAATTTCTCTCATTTGTTCCTAAGTAGTGATGGAACCTCGTGGTAACGATTTCAACCACTGTTTAGCTTTATTTCTTAAGGAAAAAGGAAATAATCGAAAGCGAATGGCATCATTAGAAATGCCATTAATTTTGAAAGTGTCACAAAATTCTAGGAAGTTGGCTAAATGAGTATTTGGATCCTCATCCTATAAACCATCAAACCAACACATTGTTGGATCATCCAAATAATGTTCGCTTTAAGCTCGGGTTATTTGCAAAGAATAAAGCAGCCTCATAATACTCGATTCATCCCAACAAATTAGGCTTATCATAATCGTATATAGTACGAGGAGCAGGATTTGTGGCAACCACGGAGGTAGTGGATTATTATCACCATCTCCTCAGTATTATGGGTATCGCCCTCTTGCTCTTTCTATATACTATAGACTTCGCCTTATTTCTCTACGGTTTCATGCGAATTGTATTTTCAATCTCACTCACAAAAAGCAATGGTCTCTCGAGTGGTTCCTTCTAGTCATAAGCTAAAAATACTTGCTAGAAGAAAATAAAAGAAAAGTCAAGAAATTAAAATAAAAACAAACAAATAAATTGCAATAAAAAAAGAATAGCTAAAGTAATAAAAATTAAGTGTTCCTAATATTTTAGCCACAAGAACTACGCCAAAAACTTGATGGTTTCAAAACTAACTAATATTTCGACAAAGGCAAGTGCACCTATCGAACAGTAGTATAGCTATGGTGAGTCTGGAATATCGTATCCATAAGGAATAAAAGTACTAGTAATAACTATCTTTCTATTATTTAGCCAAATAATTAAGGGGGTCTCTTTTAATCTAAAATTTAACTAACTAATTTACTATGAACGCGACGGAGAGTGAAGAAAGTAATCGAATAAACCAATGAATAAAGACAATATCCAAGGAAGAATCCACCTAAAATCCACTTATTATTCTGACTCTGAATTAAATGATTTATTCACTTGTCTTTATCCGTAGAAATCCCTAAATTATGTTAATATCTCTTTTGAGACTAAGAACAACTGACTCTAGGTTGATTAATTGAAATCTCTTTCTAATTAAAACCCCATAGTCGCATTAACTCGACCTAAGGATTCCCTTATTAGATTTGACTCTAATCCAAAGATTTATGTCATCCTATTTCTAGGGTTGCAATCAACTCCGCTTAATTATGCTAGATCTTCTCTTAAATGCAGAGACTTTTGCTCCTCCTGAATAAGCACATTAAACTTGAATTAATATTCTGAAAATATTAAAGCAAGAGTTAAGTAACATAATTAAGAACAAGAACAAGTATTTATCATGTAATTTAGATAATTAAATAATAATATTCATCACAGGTTTCATCCTCCCTAGGTATTTAGGGAGTTTAGTTCATAACATAAGAGGAAAACATCTCAGAATAAAGAAAACAACAAGACATAAAGAACCCAAAAACTTCTAAAGAACTTGATGTAGATCTTCAATCTTGGAGTGGATCTACTTCTGAGATGAATCCGATGACTTCCTTCGAGTAATTTCTTCATTCTACTCTGCATCCCCTCTTAAGTCTTCTTCTGATGTGTATTTATAGACTTTAGAATACTCAAAAACCCTAAAAATTGGCTTTTTCCACGTGAAAACAAAGCAAAGTGTGATAAGGACACAGACGTGTGATCAACCCATGTTAGAAAGCCCAGGCTGTGTGCAAATTTGCATGGCTCTCGATCGACACGGGCATGTGTCCAGCCTGTGTGGTTCACACGGGCATGTGCTCAGCTCGTGTGGCACGGGCTTGGCCATGTGGTACGAGCTTGGCTGTGTGGATCCTTAAGATAGCCCGTTTTATCTAATTTTGGCCCGTTTTCCATTCCTTTCGCTTCCCTATGCTCTTCTAAGTATAGAAACATGAATTTAAAGGACTAGGAGCATCGAATTCATAAAATTGTATAATAAAACATCCAAAAACACGCTAAGCGTGGGATTAAAATGTGTTACTTTTATGGCTTATCAATTAGTATTTAAATTATACGAGTGAATTACAAATTTGAATTAATTTTTTTATTTGATGAATTTTAATTAAAGGAATAAATGGTTAAGTATAAGTGGTTGTCCCGAAAGTCAAGTGGTTTCAAAAAATGAGATATCGAAACCTCGTTTTTTTAAACTGAGCTCGTAGATATTTTTATTAAATATGTACATAGTTATTATATTGATATGTGAAGGTTTGGTTCGGAAATTTTATGGTTTAGATAGTTAATCAAAGAAAAATAACTAAATTATAAAAGATGTAAAACTTCATTGTTATTGACTTTCAATGATTTAATGCTTATGTTAGTGAATGAGGAGGGACTTATATGAAAAATAGGCTATTTTTAATTAGTGTGGACGTTGAACATTAAGATTTATTATGTTTTATATGTTTTATATTTAGTTTAATTATTAAGTATTATAATGAATAATAATAATAAAACAAAAGGTAAAGAAAACATACTTCATTTTTTTTTCTTTTTTCATCCCATAGCCGAACCACCATTTTTGGTACCATAAAAGTTTCAGTCAAACTAATTTATTTGCATGGTACGCCATTTTTCACCCGTTTCTTGTAATTTTTATGCTTTTGAGATCATTGCAATTAGGTCCAGTTAATCCGTACCTTTGTTTTCGAAACTGTTAAAGATTTTGTATTTTTCCATTATTGAATTTTAGTTTTTTTTTGTGTTAGATGAAGGATTTATGATCTTGAATGTGGTTTAGATCGCTTTATAAAGAGATTTTAGTTAGTTTTTGTTAAAGGACTAATTTGATAAAATATTGAAATTGATATGGAATTTTTGTAAATTTTGAATAAATACGGACTATTCTAGTATGGGAATAAATTCGCTAGCATGGATGTTTGTAAAAATTTTGTTAAATTTGCGCTTTAGGGTTTAGGGACTAAATTGAATAAAATGTAAAAGTTTAAGGCAATCGTGAAAATGTCAATAAAGAAGTCATATCCATTAAATGAATTATTTATAAGTATTTTGGGCTGATAATTAAAAAAAATTACTGTTTAGATTAAAAGCCGGTAGATAATTGCGAAAAAAGAAAAATTGCTGATCAGCCTCTAACATTGCAATCTTTGTGGTTTAGCCCTGGTAAGTTCATGCGGTTTAAATTAGAATAATTTTTATATTATATTGATTTCTTAGTTGTGATATAAATGTAATTGAATTGTTATAAATTAGTACAAGGTGAGAAAAATGAATTGAATTGTAAAATGTTATACGATTACTTGTAATGAGCCCAGATGAACATAGGATAACATACAATTGGTGTGCCAATAGGTTATATTTGGCATGGTACGGGATTGACTTATGATGAGGTGATGATTTTTGACTTGTTACTATCCACTTAATATACCAAAGACTATCATTTGTTACAAACTATTGTGTTATATTTACAGTGATTCTGGTGTGTTACTGGGGGCGGATGTAATGCCTTCGGGCTTGGAACTTGGTGCCTAGGTGTGTTTCTAAAGAATGTTAGCCTACGAGTTGGGCCTTTGGTGCCCAGATGTGTTCTCGTGGGTTTGTCTAGTTTGAGTGCTCTGGTGTGTTTTGGATAGATAACCGTGTATTCAGATCTGATATACCATTCATCGAGCCAAATTTTTTAATGGTTAAATGATTTAATGATGATAGGTAACTGATATTTAGTTATGATTTCTTGTGAAAGACTTGTACATGTGTTTATGGTTTTCTATATTTTATCGTGACTTGATAATGGTTGATATTGTATAAATGAGGTGATTAAATTACTTGTATTTATGAAATTCACCTGCTAAATGGGTGTGATTGATAGGGTTAATGTTAGCTATTGATTTTGAAAGTACTTGATTTACGAAAAAGATTAAGTCGCGAAACCATTTCGAAAATGTTGCGAAAACGTAATGTTGTTTTAAAAACAGTTAGCATTTTGGAAAACCATGATTTACTTCTAATGGATATAATTCAAAGTAAAGAAAGACCCATAGTTAAAACCCAGAAACTTAAAGAGGCCTTATTACAACCCAAATCAAAATACTTGAATGTAAATAATCAAAACGGAAAACACAAGCAGTGTGTGGCCTTCTCCGAGTCCCTTGCAGCACCAATCCGTCTAAGGCTGGGGATTACCTGCACAGTTAAAGACGGGGTGAGTTTACGAAAACTCAGTGTGTAATCCCCTTACTAGAGTAACAATCAGTATACAGAAATAGAAACCTAAACAGTCTGGGCCAAAGCCCTTTAGTAGTAACAGTACAGTACAGATCAGAGCATACGTGGGCCAAAGCCCACTACAATATCATTTAGGTCACAGCCCATAACAGAATCAATTGGGCCTAGCCCAAACCAATAACAGAACAAGTAGGCCTAAGCCCAGTACAGTGATAGATCTCATAATAGATATGCAATAGTATGAGGATGCATCCCACCCCGATCCAGCCAACACACCACTCGTACCAACCCTACACTTACGTGGGGATAAAATCGACCCACCCAGCCAGCACACCACAGTTAGCACCAGTTGCAACCCTAACCAAAATCACAACAAAGCTGCTAGTATATATATACGGCTCTAAGCCTTCAGTAGCGGTATTATAATTGGCACAAAGCCATCAATAACTGTATTATGTTTGGCACATAGCCATCAGCGACGGTAATATAATCGGCACACAGCCTTGGGTAAATATGATCGACACAGAGTCGTCGATATATATGTTAGGCACATAGCCACGGGTAAGTACGATTGGCACAAAGCCACAATCAAGATGGCACAGAGCCATGTTTAGGTTGGCACAGAGCCATAATCAGATTACGCGGCTTTAAGCGGTCCGTCGGTCCACAGTCATCTCATGCGACCCGTGTGACCTTAACAGATCAATACTGGATCCACAATCGTCATGCGACCCGTGCGCCCTATCAGAACTTCCTCCCTATGCAATATATCATGTATGTCATGCTCAATCATTACACGTGTACGCAAAATGGCCATGCTCGATAACAGTCATTTACAGACATATTAAAAGCATATCAGTCACACGACCACAGTCAAATCAGTTAAAACACAGTCATACATACATAGTTAGATCAGTCATAGTCCTAATCAGTCAGTTACCCGCAAGGGCAAAATAGTCATTTTACCCTAAAAAGGTATTTCAGTAATCCTACCCTTCAGAGATATTTCAGTAATTCTACCTTACAGGGGTATTTCAGTAATTTCACAAACCGAGGGTATTTTGGTAATTTCACAAATCAAGGGTATTTTGGTAATTTCACAAATCGGGGGTATTTTGCTATTTTTACAAATCGAGGTATTTCGATAATTTTGCAAACCGGGGTATTTCGGTAATTTTGCAAGTTGGGGGTATTTTAGTAATTTTGCAAATCGAGAGTATTTCGATAATTTCACAAATCGAGGGTATTTCGATAATTTTACAAATCGGGGGTATTTCGATAATTTAACAAATCAAGGGTATTTCGATAATTGTACAAATCGATGGTATTTCAGTAATTTTGCAAACCGGGGGTATTTTGATAATTTAACAAATCGATGGTATTTCGGTAATTACAAATCGAGGATATTTCGATAATTTGGTAGATCGGGGTCTCAGCGACCCAACAAAAGGTCCATCGTCGCCTCGAGCAACTTAAGTAACCTAAACAGTCACAATGGTGTAAATGGGCCTAAGGTCCATTACTCGGCCCAAATGGGCCCACAGGCTCGTGTGGCCCAATTAGCCCAGAAATAGCACTTTCCATAACACATACATTTTATCCGTGTGGGCCCACAAGTCTACTGGGCCCACACAGCCCACTTCGGCCCAACGAGGCCCAGAACTACCTAAGTCATGTGCGTTACATGACAAGTCTTTCTACGTCTCACTTAACAGTGAAGTTTACCCACGCGGGCCCACGGGCCCATTGGGCCCATGCAGCCCATTCTAGCCCAAGCCCATGAGATCGCTCATGGCAGCCTTCATCGTTGTACGCCTACATTTCTTGAGCTCGGTTGATCAAATGAGCGTTCGCATGCTCATGTGGCCCAAAAGCCTAATCCTTCTGCTTTTCAGCTTTTTGACAATCCGGCATTTCGGCATTTGGCGCTACCGCAACACCGTGCAAAAAACATTCCCACTCTATCGGCTTTTGACCAATTAGCAATTACGGTACTAATACACACTTTTGACTTTTTAGCCGATCATCAACAAAGCACAAAGTTCCACACCTTCGGCTTATCAACCGACTATCAGGTAGAGGGTAAAAATACACACCTCGTTGCGAAACTAGCTAAGATCCACGTTCTCCGAATCCTTAACTGAACACTAATCGATTTGTTGCCTTTGATTCCCAACTAGAATCAACTACATGATCCTTATCGACTAGCTGTAATACAACCACAATCTTATAATCACCAACACCGTTTGAACAGTTAAATCCCGAAGAGAAACGCTTACCCAAATGTGGAGAGGAGGCAATCGACCAAACTTAGACACACCCTTGGTTGATCGAAGAGTGGACGACTTGTCAAGAGCTTTTGAAGAACCATAATAGAACAACAAAGGAGAGTAATCGGCTAGCCCCATAAAGCTAGATTGAGGGAGAGAAGAAGAAGATTCGATTTGAGCAATATGAGAAAAGGCACTTGAAGAAAGTTGAAAGAATAAAGATAAAAGTAGAAAGAGGCGGCGAGAATCGGCAAGGAAGAAAAAGAAATGGGCAAAGAATAAGCACTCAACATTACCAGAAGAGATAGAAAAGAAAATGCACGAAAGGTCAGTTTCCCAAACAGGTTAGGCAACACTGGAAAAGAGGAGAGAAAGGAAAAAAAAAAGCAAAGGAACACCCGAAAATGACCACCCAAGAATTCGGCACAACCCAAAGAGATATACCAAAAATGCTCCCAAAATGCCAAATGCACATTACTAAGGACCCCTTAGCCGAATTTGCATCCCCCAACATCCCTATTCGGCCACAACTCCTCCCCCTTTTCAAATTCCTTAAACATCTCCATAAATCCTTCCTTGATTTGCTGTATAATCTTCTCCCAACAACTCAAGACCATTTCAAACTTCCCAACACAGAGTTCAAATCTAACACAAACTCTTACCCACTCATGAGCAAAATAAATAACCCCATTATGCTATGCCAACACTCGAACCTCAGACCTCAAGGTTACTCCACATGCCACCTTGCCACTAGACCACAAGCTCTTCTGTGACTTGAAACATATGCAAATATTTATAAAGCCTATGTGCCAGTGCCCAAATTCTTTTAAGAGCAAAATTTAAAAAATTCTACAAGAGCCAAGAGTTGAACCCAGGCTCCCTTACAACCTTAATGACGCCACAACTACTAGGCCACATGCTTTCTTGTGTCATTTTTTTATCACAATAATTTAAAAGGCCTACAACCAAGCATCCAGGGCTTAAAACCAAAATTTTTGCTAAAGCCCAGGTTTGAACCCAGGACTTTTCCAACACTTCTTGGGACCCTTAACCACTGAAGCATACATTTAATTGTGTCATTTCCTTGCACAATTAAATACCTATTTGTAGCCTCCTTACGGACCCATACTCAAGGTCCAATACTTTTAGGCCCAAATTCGGGGCGTTACAGGTTATACGGTAAGTTGTAACATTTCAACCTGTGAACTTACTGAGCTCATAAAAGCTTACTCATGTTGTTTTCCTGATTTCTTGTAGATCTTTTCTTATGGAACCGGGCAATCGGATCAGGTGGAAGATCACACTATCCAACTATCTTCAGTAGACTTTGAAAATGTTTACTTTGGAATATGTGGCATGTAATAGGAGTATCTTGTAATTTGTATATAAGTGTTCATTATAAGTAGCATATTTTGTACTTGTTTATAAGTTGATTGTTTGTGGCTAATAATGTAGTTAACCATAGATTGGTTTAGAGATCTTAATGGGATATTGACATTGTTATGTAGTGAATTTAACTTGATGGCATGAAATGTAATAGGTGATTATAAAAGTTATGCTTTCTTCTCACTTGTGGTTTTTATCATACTTGAATGATGATGTCTTAGTTATATTTTGGATCATATGTATATATGTATATGCCTTGGCTTTTGGTTGTAAAAGTTCATAAGAATGAGTTTTGGTTATTTTGTACATTGCTATTTGTGAATGGATAGAATATGATAGAATTAGACTTCAATGAATTAAATTTCTAATGGTAGATTTGGCATAAGATGTTATAAGTATTTGTGATTTTGATTATGATATTGAATTGTGTTGTTAATGAGGGCATATTGGTTAGATTTTTATATGTTTGATTAGGTAATAATAATGTCTTTTGTGTAATAGGAAAATTTTGGTATGAAAGGAACTTTTAAAGATGAGATTTTACCATTTTGAACCTAATTATCGATACTTTTGCATTTGGTATCGATACTTAACCATATGAACTATTTTAAAACAAATAGAATGCTAAAATGGTATCCATTTTTATTTGAATATCTATAATTTTTCATAAAATATTGGTACTCTAAAATAATTATCGATACCATTTTTCTGCAAAGAAAACAATATCCAATTTTGGTATCTATTTTCAAAAAAAAGTATCGATACCTACTATGGATTTTTAGTAGTCACTTTAAAACTTCAAAAAAAAATTCTAAATCAATCCTATTTTGGACCTAGGTCATTATAGAGTTCAAATTCTTAATATGATCGGTTATGTGTGTTTTACTTTATCAATAATAGAGTTTTTGTTTAATGAGGTATTTCTTGATTTGTTAAGTTTAGCTGTAGCATATTTTTACTCAGTTCCGGTGACCGGCCTGGGTAAGGGTGGTACATAACAATAGTGTCACTAAAGAGAGGACTTTTTTTTAAGAGACAATAGTGCAACTACGGCTTGATTAAAGTCCTTTCTTTTTCTAATCTCCACACCACCTTAGTTTTTTTGTGAACATTACTTATCCCAACAAGCAAAATGAATATTCCTTTCATCAACTTTATGTTTCCACCATAAATTTATAGTAAGTCTATCTAAGAAGAGGAAAAAGTTTTGATGTGTTTTAAGATAAGACATGCAAAATCCAATGAGATTAGAAAAGTTTGATTTATTTAAAGATAACTTATTTCTTGGCGATAATAGTTTTGCCCTCCAATTTTAAAGTTTAGCTTGAGATTTCTCCAAGACAGGTTAGAAAAAGGGCATTTTTGTTTGACAAATGCTTTAATTTGAAGCCAAGAAATCTTTTAGGCTTACTTTCAATTTTTACAGAAAATATTTTCTTGAAAATTCTCATAAATCTTGGATGGCAATTAGTGCCATTGTGAATTTAGATTTATCAACATTAAGATGACAAGAGAAGTTGCAATATTGTTTCATAATGGACTTGATTACTCCACACTCCTCAATGATTGCCTTAAAAAAAGATGAATTCGTAAGCTACAAAAGTTAGATGGGAGACTAACACACTTGTCCTACTGAATTTGATTCTTTTGATTTGGTTCCTCTCCTTAGGTTTTAGAAGGGCAATAGAGAGAACATTGTGGCATAAGATGAAAATGCATTTAAGGGGATAGGGGATCTCCTTACTCCAATCCTTTTAAAAGATAGAAGGATTCAAATAAGTCATCATTGACAAAAACTTGAAAACTAATAATAGTATGCAATCTTGAACCCTTTTATTCCATCAGCCAGTGAAATGTATAAATTCCATCACACATTCCATAAAAATCCAACTCAATTTGTTAAAGGCCTCATTCATATCGAGCTTGATGCCTCCAAGGATTCTCATACCTTACTTCTTCTTTTGTATATGTTTAAGGAGCTTAGAACCAATGATCACATTGTCCCCTAACTTCTTTCTTTTTTTTTTTTTTTTTAAAAAAAAGCATTTTAGAATGGAGTAACAAGGTTCTCCATTATAGACTTAAGCCTATTAACAAACATTTTAGAAATAAATTTGTAAGCAGTGTTACACAGTCTTATAAGTCAAAAGTCCTTGACATTTTTCGGCATAACTTTTTCAAGGATCAAGACAATAAAAGTTTTATTGATCTTCCTAAGTAGAAAGCCTTCATTAAAAAAGTTATTTACCATCATAATAATAATTGAACCAATTATGCCCCAAATAGCTTGGAAAAAAATAGCTAGCGTCCCATAAGGTCTAGGGGCTTTAAGAGACCCCATTGAAAACAAGTCTTACTTTATTTCAACATCAATGAAGACACTATTAAGTCTAATTTGATAATCTTCAGTTAGTCTTGGAAGGTCTAGTGAGTTCAAATAGGCTACGATATCTTCTTTACTATTACTATCAACCTTTTCATAAATACTTTTAAAGTGTCTTAAAAAGGGTTTTTTTAAAGTATAAAGTCTAATTTAATATCAAGGATTGATTCATGCTTTAAGAAAAAAATCTTATTATTAAGCCTTATGAACTCGAGTATGAAAATATTTGCTATTGCATTCACCTTTTTTAGTCAATCAACTCTAGCTTTTAGTTGCTAGTGTAATTCATTATGCTCCAAAAATTGCTCAAGTTCATCTCCAAGAAATCTCACATTTTGTAGCATGCTAGGAAATTTTATGCTATTTTTTATGGCTTCTAACAATTTCTTTAGCTCCATCTTTCTCTATTTCAGTTCACAAAGTAAACCCTGTTCCAATTGAGTTAAACAAATTTGATTTGCTTAATCTTAGAGAAAGCTTGAAAAACATGAGTGACATAAACTTTAGTATCCCAAATTATCTTTAGACTTTGTTCGTATTGGTGATTTGAGAGCCACATGGCCTCAATTCTAGAGGGTCTTCTTCCAAATGTTGTCTTATTTCAGTATTTATGTTTGTTACTCCATGACCTAATTGTACAATTTGTAGGTTTAGGAGAAAAGGGTTGGGAAAGAAAGTAAAACCATGCCTCATTGCGGAAGAACATATATTTAAAAATTACTACATGAATATGTGTCATACATATATGTTAAATCAAATTTAAATATGCCATATCTCTTTGAAATATATCATGTTTTTATTTAATATTCAAAATTATCAAATACAATGATAGTTTCTATTTCCCCGATATTTAATTTCTTTTATTTATGATAAAATTACAATGTATTATTGAAGATAAAATTGAACTAATTTCAATATACAATTATAAAGAAGCATGAATCTAAATTGTTCTAATTATGCTTTCAATTTTTGTACTCTTCGCACATTTGAAATTTAATCTCTTTATATTTAATCTTAGGAATTTAGTCTCTCTATGCTTTTGATTTAATAATTGAAGTCCAATTTATTACATCATTAAAAAACTTCTGTTAAATTATATTATGTGGATTTTTATTTAAAATCTCATATGGCCAATATTACACACGCGAAAAGCTAAATAAGAAAATACAAATTTTGTATATGAGATTATAAGGTTTTCAATTGTGAGAACTAGGACTATAAGGTTCATTAGCATTGGTTTAGAGAAGCCGAATAAAGTCAATAATTTTTTTTTTTTTTTTGCTTTTGTGGTATTCAGTCGATTTTTTTCTTTAAACCAAGGTGTCCATCGCTGGTAGCAGTGACTAATCCCCTTGCTGCAACTGCTCTGTAACATCCTAAAGTTTGAAATTTTATGTGTTGCATTGTTTTTGGGTGCTAAGTTTGTTAATTTTTAATTGTGTATGTTTAGGAGGTCCTGAGAAGGCTCGGAATTTAATTGGATTTAGTAAAAACTTTTGGCAATTAGCACTTTAACCAAATGGAGTAAGTGACCTTAAAGCTTAAGGAAATAAATTGGTAAATAGCTAGCATAATTGAGCTATTAGTGAAGAGGAGATGGTGCTATATGTATTACCTTGAGGGAAGGAGTTTGAATCCCTTTGTGTACAATTTTGACTTTTATTTTTGGCTCATACATCAAGTGTCGGCCAAGCATGTTATTATGGTAAGTTGGACTTTTATTTTTATGGTAAGATGGCTAAGGGATTAAGGAAAGATTGAAGTTAGGGAAAGGAATCAAATGAAAATGGCATGTAAGGGGAGCATGAGGCTTATTCCATGGGTGATGTTTTGGAAAGTTTAGGTGGCCAAACTTTTTACCATTTGGCTATGTATATGGACGGTTTTTGGGGCTAAGGGGGATGGCTGAATTTTATTAGCATTTTGGTAAGGCTTAGGTGCTAGTTTTGGTCAATTCCATTAGCAACTAGTGTATCATTTTTTCTCCAAAACTCTTTTTCCCTAGCCGAATGTGGTCAATAGCAATAGGTAAATTTTTGGTTGTTCTGGCAATTTCTTTTTGACTAATTTGGTATCATTTTCTTTTCTCCCCAAACTATTTTCTTCTTTGTGCCGAAACCATGCAACCTTGAAGAGGCATAATTCATTTCTTTTCTTTCTCTTTGCCGAATGCATACAAACTTGGAGACCATTTCCTTGTTCATTTTTCATCCTTGAAAACCGAAACTTAAACACCATATCTTCTACTTCTTTTTCTTCTTCTTTTCTTTTTGCAAAAACTTTCAAACATCACTCCCCTTCTAATATTCTCACCATAGCCGAATCTTCCATCCTTCCATTGAACTCTCTTTTCCATTCGAGTTGTCACTCATACTTTGATCAATCGGTAAGTGATCCATTTCAACGTTTTTCTTTATTTTATTCTTTCTCTTAGTGCCGAATCTATACCTTGGTGTGGGATGGCCATATTGATCGAGACCATCACCATACTTTCTCTCATTCGAAATCACTTTTCTTTGCCATAGAAATATAGTGGAAGGCTGAAACTTGGAGTTTTCGAAGTCATCGTTTAATCGCTAGAATTCGGTCCAAAAATCTCTAAGGTAAGGATTCTTCGAGGATTCTATAATCATTTTTTTTTATTCGTTAAGATAGTGACGATTAATCGATATTATTATAGGGACCCTATCACTCAATCTTTCATCTTGAGATCGTACGGATTCTTGTGGTAAGCCGACCTTACTCCTAAGATCAATCGTTCATAATAACGTAATATTAGTTTGGACTAATATTTGTTTTCAATGGAGGCAATCAATATCGAATCAAAAGGGGTAATGATTGGTGATCGAAAAAGGAGCGGGTTAGCGATCCCTACTCTTAAATTCAAACGAAGGGGTGTTTTAGTAATTCGAGACTTTCCACCGGGTTGTGGACCCTCATCCGGTGAGAATCAAATATTTGAGGTTGTTCGCAATTGTGAGGCATCAGCGATTTGGGATTTTCCACCGGGTTGTGGACCATTAACCGGGGAAAACCGACAAATCATAGTTGTTCGTAATTCCGAGGGTAAAAACTTAGATCGTTTGTCTTAGTGTAGATTTACTATATAGTGTACATGATCTAATCGAGCGTTAAAAATATTTTTAGGTGTTGACCATCAGGAAAGTGTAGTGCTTACCATAATCAGGTGTGTAATCTCACACTGTAATTCATGGGTTAGATATTTATATCGTATTAGAGGTAAATCACTTTATTAAATCACATGTTAGTGAAATCGGGTAAAATGGCTTAATTATCAATATTTTGGCAAAGACTATGAAATCAGTATTAAGAATGTGAAAATTACAAAATTACCCTCAATGGACCAAAGCGATAAATGTGGCTTTATGGGCCCAAATTGTGATATTTGTTATATGGGCCAAATTGTGATATTTGTTATATGGGCCGATTTGAATAAAATACGAAATGGGCCAAGTTGATATTTGCTTAAATGGCCAACGTGATAAATTGTTATAATGGGCCATATTGTTCGTAAGAAATATTTGAATGAATTGTTGTAAATGGATATGCATTATTTATATGATTTGCATGGGATGGGATATTGGCAAAGAGAAGTTCTGGTAGCTCTACTACATAATTCTGGTGGCACTACCACAAATCTGAAAAATGGCAATGCCATGTAAATTCTGTTAACCTGGTGGCTTGTCCACAAATTTGATATATACGGCTTAATGCCTACTTTGGTATGATGGCGGGGTGGGTGACTAAAGCTCCCCACAGGTGTGCTGGTTGGTACGGGTGGTGTGTAGCGGATGGAAAATTATGTTTGGGTTGGGAATTCCATATCACATGCATATTATGTATGATATTTATATGTGTAAATGGGCTTTGGCCCAAATAAATGCTTAATTGGATTTTGGCCCAGTGGACAATGGTAAGTGGATTGCACACTGAGTTCTAGTAACTCACCCCCATTTTCCTTATTCCTTTCAGGTAATGATCAGTGATGGAGACTTGGGCCGTGGACGACTCGGTGGAGGCCATACTTCGTAAACGGTTAAATTTGGATTTTGGATTTCTTTCAGTATTTTTAATTACTTTGCTATTTTGAATTAAGGTTGTAATAAGGCCTCTGGATTAATTTTTGTTTTGGTTATTGTTTGATGATTTTATAAACTACTTTAAGTAACTCAAATTGAGATTTTATGTTTTCTAAAATCTTAAATAAACGTTTTATTTGAAATCGAATATACAAAAAGGATTTCATAGAAATTTTCATAGATTTAGCTCGGAAATTTACTCATAATAAATTTTCATCAAATCTTTACGAAAAATATTTTCTTTAAATTACTTTTAAAATTTTCTCGAACTGTTAATGATATTATCAAAGTTACGATTTATAAGATCTTACATCTCAAATTGTCGATTTATCAATCAAATCTTTTACTCAATAAATACTTCGTCAAAATTTTGAAATCTGTTTTACTTAAAAAGGAATCAAAATATAATTATTTTGTGTGACATGTCAAATCTGGCCTTAACGCATAGGCCGGGTTTGGGGTGTTACATGCTCTCCAAAGAGGTAAACGACTAACCATGAAATGTGTTCCATTCTCATGGGCGGGGAGGCATTCACTCAATTTTAATTAGCCATATGAGTAAATATTTTTATTTTAATAATGCCACTTAATCCAATTTAGCAAAAGTCCTTTGATAGTTTTATCAACTGAACTTCAATTGTTAAATCAAAAGAGTAGATGGACTAAATTTCTGAAATTAAAAGTAGAGGGAATGAATGTTAAATGTGCCAAGATTACATGGATTGGGAGCATAAATAAATAAATAAGGTTTAATTATGAATTTCATCTCTCTACTTTACTAAAATTAAGAAATTAGTCCTTCTACTTTTATTTGTTAAAGTTTGGTTCTTATAAAAAAAACCAAGATATAGCTTAGAAGGCGGTTTAACCATTAAAGGATTAATGCATTGAAACCTAGCCCTAGCGAAAAGAAGAGAAAGCTCTCAAAGCCATCAAAAGCTTGGGAAAGGACCAAGAAGCAAAGCAAGCCCTCTAAACATCACCATTGCTAACAACATCTGCATCCACCAATTTTGATCTAACATAAGCGACCTTTTATCAACCAGAGGAAATGAATAGTCATAATGGGCTTCAAAAAGCCCTGCCATGAGAGAGGGGACAACACAGTTAAAGGACACACTCTAAATGTAACACCCCAAACATGGTCTGGACGTTATGTCTGAATCTAGAGTGGTTACGTAAAATGGATTGAAATCTAGCCCTCGTTTATTAAAAACAGCATGACCCTTTTTTACTTAAATAAAAAAGCATTTTATGTGAAAACTTTTTGGTCATACTTATTTAGTCCACACCGTTGTTTGTTTACATTTTCTAAATAAATAGAATATTTTGCAGTGGAAATTCTTAGAACATTATATTTTGGAAAACCGGGATTGTTTCCTCGAAAATAGTTGATTGCAAAAAAAATATATGTTTTCATAAAGTTGTTTATCGAGGGTCATGCCAAAAATCCAAAATAAAAGTCCAAAACAAAAAAAAAAAAAAAAACCCAATGTCCAAAGAGTCCAAAATTTACAAAACTCTTAAATCAAAATGTTAAGTAAGTTAAATTTATGTAAACTGAGTTTACGAAAATGTGGACACAACCGAGCTCCCGTCGCACCGACCCGCTTAAATCTAAGGGTTACCTGAAAGTGTTAGACAAATAGAAAGTGAGTTTTTATAACTCAGTGTGTAACTTACAGAAAACAAAATTATAGATTTATTTCCAGATTTACTACATAGCAGAGCAGATACAAATGTTTATCACATACAGAATCTTCAAATGTTTATCTCATACAGAATCAAAATCATATGCAAACTACAATCCTACCCCCATCCGCTACACACCATCTTCGACCATCGCTACACACCTGTAGGGTCTTAAAGGCCCATCCAGCCCTACACACCGCTTAGTGTCTGTATGACACTTTTAGAATATTCGCAGCAGTGCTACCAGCATAACGGGTGAGTTATCCCCTATCACAGAACATTTCCTCTGCATAATACATGTCCCACCCCATAATCAAATATAAATGGAAATAACAAATGCTAGAATTTACATATCATATATGCTCGTATAATAGATGTAGAACATGTTTTATACATAACAGATCATACATATTGTATCACTTTACAAGAGCATTATACACATTATACACGTATTTATGTCAATTTTTATACTAACAGATTACAGAATTCATGTTTTATAGCATATATAATCACATACCGACCTCACAGTAGGCCTATAGTCGATCGGGACGACGTGTATGGCCCTAGGGAAAATTTTTGAATTTTGGGCCCACACACCCGTGTGGACTACACATCCCAAAATGGCTTAGACTGTGTGTCATACACGGCCTAGCACACAGTCGTGTGTCACATACAGCCTACTACACAACTATGTGGCGTCGGTAGTGCCCAATTTTGGCTTTAGCCATACACTGTTTTCTGGGTTTCTCGTTACGCACCTTCATTGTTTCTGATGTGAAATTACTCACAAGAATCCCAAAACCTTCAAGGAAATAGTAACCCAATAGAAATCTAACTAGGTGAGGGTGCGAATGGTTCAGAAACTCTACCATGGTCTTTTGAACACGACACTATGAACAACAATCCTAAAACGCTTTGATGGCTCCCCAAAAAAGATTTAATTTGAAAGAATAAGAAAAATATCAAAGCAAAACAAAAGGATGGAAAAGAAAACAGAATCAAATGGCAAAGAAAAAAAAAGTAGTAGGCAGGAACAAGAAAACAAGTGGAATGAGAGGAAAAAGGAAAAAACGTGGGAGAGAGGTAGCAGATTTTTAGGGTCAAAAAGATAAACTAAAAACTAAAAAACAAAACTAATTTAAATAAAAAATTCCAAACTAACTAACTCCACTAACACTTATCCACTTACAAGAATCAAATTTCAATTCAAACACTACTACCAGCGCGTATAAAAAAATCAACAAAATCCATTTTCCTTTTGTCCTATAAGGAATTTAAACTCTAGACCCCCACCACAATATCAAAACCCTTAACCACTAAAGCAAGCACTTACTTATGTTAGCTTTTAACAAATAATAACTCATATTTTAGGGACGTTACATTAACTCAATTTTATTTTCTTTAGACTTAAAGCATCATTAAGCCCTTAAGGTATATTTTTTTCGCTTTGTTTCTTTTTTTTTTTTACCTAAATCGGGACTTAGATTTTTCTATTTTTCATTGGTTTAGTCATTTTGGCGTTAAAAAAAATAAGCTACTGCTTTCAACCACTGAATGCCCACCACATGTGAGATGAAGACATCACATGAACTTAAAATTGATAGAATTATAAAAAAATTATTTTAAAAAATATATAAAAATCAATACCTCTAAGGTCCCTAGAACATCATTAGGATAATTTGCCTTGATAGCTACAATACTTGATCATAAAATTCAAAAAAAATATATAAAAATATAAATTTTATTAAAAGTAAAACTTTAAATATTTCAATAATAAACTATAATATACTTATATAAGTATTTAAACCTAAACTGTAGCACCTCAAAAATTTATTATTAGACACGTGGCACTATTCTAGTATAGAATATGTGAATCTTAGAGAAAATTTGAAAAATGGGTCAAATAAAGGATTCTTATGAAAGAAAATTTGATATTTGAAATGGAATTGATGAAAAGGATGGGAAATATGAGTTATTATTGTTGAATTTTCATTAGAATAAGTTGGAATATGTATTAGGATGACGAAAATCAATTTGGGGACCACATTAGGAAGATTGGAAAGTTTAGGGAGTAAATTGTAAATATTTCAATTTTACTCTGAAAAGGGAAATTATGTAATTTTCACCATCCATAGATTCATATTAAAGATTATATTTGTATTTTGATATTTGGTTTTGATAGGTGCCTATTATTATGAAGAAATTGTAAAGAGTTAGAAAAGGCAAATTGTAATTTTTCCATCTAAGGGAATTTTGGTCATTTTTCAAGAATCATATGTTTGAAATATTATTTTGATGAGATATTTGATATTTGGAAATTATTTGGACTATTGGATGTGTTTTATGTGAATGGATTAAATGTGGACCACATATTTTTTAATGAGACTTTGACCAATTTTGGCCATAAGATTTTTGTGTAAAAGAAGAAAAAGGGAATGATACCCCATTCAGCCCCATTAACAGGCGACCAAGCCTTATATAGAGGCTTTCTTCTTCTTTTCTCATTTTTCTTGCCTTTTTTTACTTGAAATTTCTTCAAAATCTTAACACCATCGTGGGATTTTGCTAAAATTTATTAGAAAACTCCTTCATGAGCTTGAATCATTCTTCAAATGTATCGTTTTCAACTAGCATTTATTGTAGTTTTAGTGAGAGAAAGCTTTCATGAGGTAAAAATGATATCTTCCATCTCTCTTAACATGATATTTGAACTTAGATGTTATAAGAAAGTTTAGAAAGATTATTTATTAATATTTTGGTGTATGGACAATGTTGAATTTTGAGAAATGGGGCATTCAAGTTATTTGAGCGTGGATTCAAGTTTTAGGAGGCATGATTTGTTTTTTTAGAGTATCCAAAGGTAAGTACCCTTGGATACTCATACTTCTCTTATGCTTTGGAGCTTGGAAAGTTAAGGTAATAAGGTTATATAAAAGAGTTGATTATATAAGTAAATATGTGAAATCACTTAAAATATATGAATTATGTCATTAATGATTTATATTAAAAATATTTAGTCATGAGATGTTATAAATTAATAAAGAGATATAGGAATTTTGGTTGCTATGAATGTGCTAATAAGTATATTTTAATCTGTATGAACATGTATGAATCATGTTATTCATATGAAAAATGTTAATAATATCAACATGGCCAAGTATATGCTAAATTGTTAATTCTTGCAAGTTGTTGCTAGAGCTGATACAAGGTAAAAACATGAAAATTGCTATGTAAAAGTTAATGAAATCATGACTCTTTACCTATAGGTGCCACTAAATGGAAATGAAATATGTATGAGACATAATCAAGGTCATGAATTTTGTTATGATACAATATGGAAATCAAGATATGTTAAAGATTATATGAAATAAGGACCTTGGTCATGTGAGGTCTAATGACCTTTTCTCATGAAATTGAATCAATTGACCATTTTGAATGTATATGGTTATAATGAATCCCCATTATGAATGCTTTAAGCCCATGTAAACTTGGTAAAAATTTAGGATACAGTTAGCATGTTAATTAAGGTCTCCAATTTGTGGTTTCTTAGAGTTATAAACTGGTGTCATGTAGGGTTTGGAGTTATATGATATTACCTGGAGTTATGTTACTCTAGCCTTATTCAAGCATGTATTAAGGACAATTGGGCTTATGTTACCTCTTTGAAGGTCCTTACAATATATTTGGAGTTCTGTTACTTTCGAGCATAGCCCTTCGATGCTCATTGTTGTATGTGGATTTCCAGTAGTGTTCAAGTCTTGTTTTACTAATATTACAATGGGTATCAATTTGAAATGTGATAAGAATTAATAATGAAATGGAAAAATATGGTGCATGATCTAAGTAAGCTAATAAGAAATTGAAATGGTTACAAGTTCTAAATATGGGTGATCTAAGTGAACTTGTTTCCATTAACATAATGGTAAATAATAATATTGTATGCCTCAGAAAAAGAAATGGAAACCAAATGTATATGTGGAGCTCCAAACCCAACTGGGACGGTCTGACCTGAATTTCGAACGTCACATTAGCCACTGAAGTGACTCTCCACTATATTAAAAAACATTCCAACCTACCATGCACACCACACATTTTCAACATAAACCATATTGAAAATAATCCTAACTGCATGCCTTTCTAATCATAATATAAAAAACAAGCTCCAAAATTTTAATTTCTAAGTGTAACAACCCATTTTTAATGGTGTTGAAAATAATGGTTTTGGGACCACAAATCCGATGAGTGAGTACGTAAATATCATTATTTAATATTTACGAGTCATATATAGTATTATATAAATTTTGATTTGATAATTTTTATGATTTGAATAGATAGTTAAGTCCAAGTGGTTTGTCCTTAAAGTCAAGTGGTTTTAGAAAATAAAGTATCAAGACCTTATTTCTAAAAACCTAGCCCATAAATATTTAATACGATTATATAGGTATTTTGAAAATTGGTCAAGAAATTTTAACGTATGGATAGTTAATCAAAGAAAAAGGACTAAATTATAAAAGTTGCAAAATTCACTCGCTATTGGTTTTTATTAATTAAACACTTTATTTAGTTAATGTGAGAGGACTTATATGGTAATTAAAGCATTAAGATCAAGTGGGGATGATAAGTGGAAGAATTTGATTAAAATTTATGTGTTTTATAATAATATTGTTTTAATTAATTGTTAAAATAGTAAAAAAGCATAATAAAAAACAACATCATCTCTTTCATTTTAATGTTTCTTCCACCAAACCTCCATGGCTATGAAACTTGAAGTTCGGCCTTGGTTTTGTTCATGCATGGTAAGCTTTTGTTAATCTGCTTTCATAAATTTTATGTTTTTGATATCGTTGCAACTAGATCCAGCTAACCTGTACCTCCGTTTTCAAAACTGTTAAAGATTTCTAAAGTTGCCATTGATGAATTTATATTGTTTTTGAAGTTTTATGATAAATTTATAATCTTGATAGTTAAATAGGATTATTTTGTAAAGTAATTTTGGTTAATTTTAAAGTTTAAAGACTAAAATGCTAAAATAATAAAGTTAGCATGAATTTATGTGAAAGTTGATAAACATGGGTTGCATGAGAGCCATGGAACATTTGGTTAGCTTAGTTTGATTTTAATTGTGTTAATTGTTTAAGTTTTGGATTTAGGGGCTAAATTGAATAAAAGGTAAAATTTTAGAGTAAAAGTATAAATATTGATTAACGAGTTAATTATGTGAATTTTAATATGTAAAAGAATTTGAATTGGATAATTAAATTAAATTATTATATATAGATCAAGAAACGGGTCAATCGATAGAAAAACACGGAAAAGGAAAAATTATTGATTAGTCCTCAGAGTAGTGTTTGTTGTAGAATTGGTTTAGGTAAGTTTCTACTGATGTCTTGGTTATAATTTGATATTAATGTTAGTAATTGTACCTATATACATATTGAGTTGTCATTATAGTAAATAATTTGATCTATAAGAAGTAAAAATGAATCATTTGAAAAGATTTTGATGGATTGAGTAAAAGTTTCATATGTGAGATTTATGTCTGAATATCTATTCTGGATCGAGTTCCTGCATGTGTTGCGAACTCGGGTTAACATGAGACACGGATTTAGGCTGGATTAGCTATCTGTTGTCATTTAATACGTTTTCCTAGCTCTGGCCAAGCTGGTTTATTTGTGCTGTCATTAGTTTAACCCGGAAGGGTAACCTGGCGCAACTTTTCTGTATCTGATTAGCTCTTATGAGAATTATATGTTTCTGGACTTACGTATTAAGTACTTTTACAAAGATCCATTGGAATAATAAAATTTATTTGATACGAAATTGTTCTAATGAAGTATAGTAAGTTATGAATTCTGAATATCCATATGTTTAAACATTACTCACTTTGAATTTCTAAACCATGTTGTAACAAGGTTGAAGTTCAATTGATTATAAGTTCATAGCTAATTAATAAACATAGTAAGTACTGACGATATATACGAAACAATTATATGGAATTAAATATTGATTGGAGAAATTTATATGAATTATTGAAATGAAATGTGATATACAGAATGATTATGCGTTATATCTGTAAATGAAATGGTAAAATGAAATGTTTAGATGAAACGATTATACGAAATGGTTATAGGAAAAAGTTATATGGAATGATTACATGAAATGGTTATGTGAAAATATATGTATTAATTGGTGAACCAAACCAATCTGGAGAACTCACTATTTTTGGCATATACAATAACTATGGAACCTAGTTCCCATGGAGAACTGATCTACACGGGCGTACCAACCTACATGGTGAACTCCTTATGACCTAAAGACTATGTTTTATCAAACTTGCTATTTTGGCAAACCTATGTACCTTGGCGTGCTAGCCTACCCTAGTGAACACACTTTTGTTTAGTGAACCCTAGGTTTGGCGAACTTATGGTTCCTAGCGAAATCCTTTTGGTGGAAAACACTACGTTTTGGCATGGTCTTAACACTTTGCAACCTCTAGCTCGCACTATAATTTGTTGGCTCGCAGGTTTTATACTGTAACGACCCGAATTTGGGCCTAGTAGAATTGGGCCCATTGGGCTTTGGGCTTGGGAGCGTTTAAAATTTTTGAGAATAAGAGAACGACTCTAATGCTAGTTGGACCTATTAGGTGAGTGATTTTGGAAGGTTAGGGGGCTTCTATGAAGTTCCAGGATCAAACCTGGGCTTAGGAAAAATTTTGGTTTTAGGTGAATAAAACCCTAGGAGTTAGTAGGTAGGCTTTAAGAATAAAATGTGGAGAAAAATGACACAAAAAGGGGTTGTGGTCTAGTGGAAAATGATGCCACATGGGAGCAAGGGAATGACGCCATAAGGAAGAAAGGGGGTCCAAGGTTCAAGTCTTGGCGCTTGCATTTTGATTTCTTTTTAAGTGAACTTAGACGTTGGCCATAGACTTATATTTAGTTGCGCATGTTTTAAGACAACGAGGAGCTAGTTGGTAAAGTGGCTAGCGGCGTGGATTATGCTACAAGGGAGCCTGAGTTTGAATCCTATTGCAAGCAAAAAGGGGATATTTATTTTGCTAAGTTGGGGCGACAAGAGTTTGTGTTGGATTTAAACTCTACTGATGAAAGGATCCCACATCGGAAAGCTAGCAAGAAGGGAGGTGAGAAGCTGGCTATAAATAGAACCAATCTTTGAGGGAGGAGACACACCTTGGTTGGCGTTTAGGCACAGGAGTGGTCGGAGCGCGGATTAGCAGCTTTAGATTCCTATTAGGAGTGTATTTCGCACTACTCTAGTTGTAGAGCGCCAAATGCCGAAATGTCGGTCACACGGCAATGATAGCCACACAAGCGTACAAGTGCACGTGTGGGAGCTTCGACGTGATAGTCGAGGCCGCCATGAGTATTCTTGTGGGTTGATGCTGTTCGTGCCACGATGGGCCGAAAGGGGCCAAGTGGGTCCAATGGGCACGGGGGCCCATATGAATAAGTTGTATGATTGTGTAGTAGATATTGGGTTAGACTATGGGAATCTCGTATCTGTGGCTAGATTTGGGCTAAGTGGGCCCATTTGGGCTAAGTGGGCCCATTTGGGCCGAGAATAGGCCCTAGGCCCATTCGCATCGTTATCTCTGTTTAGAAAACCCTTAGTTTACAAAATTACTAAAATACCATCAGTTTGTGAAATTACTGAAGTACCCTTGATTTGTGAAATTACTGAAATACCCTCGGATTGCAAAATTACCGAAATACCCTTGATTTGTAAAATTACCAAAATACCCCTAATTTGTGAAATTACCAAAATACCCCTGGTTTGTGAAATTACCTAAAATACCCCCGGTTTGTAAAATTACTAAAATACCTCAGTTTACAAAATTATAAAAATGCCCCTGGTTCGCAAAATTATCGAAATACCCTAATTTGTGAAATTACCAAAATACCCTCAGTTTACAAAATTACCGAAATATCCCTGGTTAGCGAAATTATCGAAATACCCCCGATTTGTGAAATTACCAAAATACCATCGATTTGCAAAATTACCAAAATACCCCCAATTTGTAAAATTACCGAAATACCCCCGATTTACGAAATTACCATTTTACCCCTAAACGACAAAATGACCGTTGTACCCTCGTGGTAGTACTAGTGTTGTATGTGTTAATTGTATGATTGATTATATTTGAGATGTGCTGCATACATGGATTGGTTATGAGTAGAATTACGGAACTACCCCTGTAGGGTAGAATTACCGAAATACCCTTGTAGGGTAAAATGACTAATTTGCCCTTGTAGGTAAATGATCGACTTGTGTAATAAGTGGACTAATTTGACTGTGGTTGTATGACTGATATGCTTTTATTACATGTTTAAATAATTGTTACTAAGGATGGCCATTTTGCATATACGTGTAATGATTGAACATGACATACACGACATATTGCATGGGGTTGGGATTATTAACACGGAGGAAGTGCTAATAGGATCGCATGGTCGCTTGACGACTGTGGATCCACCGAAGGCTTTATAGCCACCGTAGGCTTTTTAGCCACCGAGTAGCCATGCTGCACCGATAATGTTATCGAGGGCTGTGTGCCATTAATATGGGCTTCGTGCCGTAATTATGGGCTTTGTGCCAATACCGAAGGCTTTTTAGCCACCGAATGGTTTATAGCCACCGCAGGCTTTTTAGCCACCGAGCAGCTATGCTGCACCGATAATGTTACCGAGGGCTGTGTGCCATTAATATGAGCTTCGTGCTGTAATTATGGGCTTTGTGCCAATACCGACGGCTTTTTAGCCACCGAAGGCTTTATAGCCACCACAGGCTTTTTAGCCACTGAGCAGCCATGCTGCACCGATAAAGTTAGTGCCGCAACCGGTGCTACAAAAGGAGTGTAGGGATAGGTGGGTCGATTAAATCCCCACAAGAGTGCAGGGTTGGACAGGAGACAGAGTACAGGGTTGGTATAGGCATTAATGCATTGCATTCACATGTTCTGACTGTGATGGGCTTAGGCCCGGATAAATATGATATGTGACTTTTGTTATGGGCTAAGGCTCAACCGAGGCTATTCTGGGCTAAGGTCGAATTGCCACCGTTACTGTAATGGGCTTCGACCGGATTGTTGTGATGCATGTTTTGACTAATGAGGATTGTACACACTGATTTTTCATAAAATCACCCCCTCTTTTAAATTTTTCTCAGGTAATCCTCAGTAGGCGGTTCGACGTACTAGAGGACTCGGAGGTGGCCACACTACGAGCAGTTTCGAATTTTTGTATTCTACTTATTTTTATTTCATTTTGGGTTCATATTTTGTAATAAGGCCTCCCTTAAATTCCAATTTTTAGTTTGGGATTTTTAGTTTATTATCTTTTAAATCTGCTCAACACTTGATCGCGGTTTTCCAAAACAATATCTATTTTCAAAACACTTCGCCTTCACAACTAAGTTGTAAATATCACGTTTTCATAAGTCAATTATTTTAAATTAAGCTTCCGCAACGAACAAGGTTTTGAAGGTAATGACTTCTTAATAAATGTCGATTATTAATAACAATCGCAAACTAGGACTATAGTTTTTTAAATATCAATAAGGGTTTTCAATGAAAACGCAGTTTTCGAAAAATACCTCAATGTGACACACCAGATTCGGGCCTAACTTTTAGGCAGGGTTTGGGGTGTTACATTTAGTGGTATCAGAGCCCGGGTTGTAAAACTCAGCTATGGATTGGATTTTTAAAATTGAATTTCTGAAAGTATTGTTTCAAAAAGGCTTGAAAATATTTAAAAGTTATGAAATTGTATTGATTGTTTTTTCTGAAAGTGTGGTACACCGAGTCTCTAGCGCCGAATCTGTAAGTTTTTTGAATACTTTTATTTGTTTAAAAATTTAAACACAGTGAGCTAGAATACGGTGGTTCCTTTAGATATTAGACTGTACTGTGATTCTAAAATTTAGATTTTGTATTTATTCTGTGTGATGTTATGGATATGGAAATTGTATTCGTATGATATCTATCTGCTCTAGTGGATAGGTTTTTTTTTTGGGTAATGTTTTAGAATCAAAGTGTGCAGCGTAAGGGTAGTGTTGTAGGTTAGGATGTGCGACTGTTCCTATAGTTGGAAATTTCGGGGACAAAAATTTTTTTAGAGGGTATATTTGTAACGACCCAAATTTGGGCCTAGTAGAATTGGGCCCATTGGGCTTTGGGCTTGGGAGCGTTTAAAATTTTTAAGAATAAGAGAACAGCTCTAATGCTAGTTGGACCTATTAGGTGAGTGATTTTGGAAGGTTAGGGGGCTTCTATGATGTTCCGAGATCAAACTTGGGCTTAGGAAAAATTTTGGTTTTAGGTGAATAAAACCCTAGGAGTTAGTAGGTAGGCTTTAAGAATAAAATGAGGAGAAAAATGACACAAAAAGGGGTTGTGGTCTAGTGGCAAATGACGCCACATGGGAGCAAAGGAATGACGCCATAAGGAAGAAAGGGGGTCCAAGGTTCAAGTCTTGGCGCTTGCATTTTGATTTCTTTTTAAGTGAACTTAGACGTTGGCCATAGACTTATATTAAGTTGCGCATGTTTTAAGACAACAAGGAGATAGTTGGTAAAGTGGCTAGCGGCGTGAATTATGCTACAAGGGAGCCTAAGTTCGAATCCCATTGCAAGCAAAAAGGGGATATTTATTTTGCTAAGTTGGGGCGGTAGGAGTTTGTGTTGGATTTAAACTCTACTGATGGAAGGATCCCACATCTAAAAGCTAGCAAGAGGGGAGGTGAGAAGCTGGCTATAAATAGAACCAATCTTTGAGGGAGGAGACACACCTTGGTTGGTGTTTGGGCACAGGAGTGGTCGGAGCACGGATTAGCAGCTTGAGATTCCTATCAGATGTGTATTTCGCACTACTCTAGTTGTAGAGCGCCAAATGCCGAAATGTTAATCACACGGCAATAATAGCCACACAAGCGTGCAAGCGCACGTGTGGAGCTTCGACGTGATAGTCGAGGCCGCCATGAGTATTCTTGTGGGTTGATGCTATTCGGGCCACGATGGGCCGAAAGAGGCCAAGTGGGTCCAATGGGCTCAGGGGCCCATATGAATAAGTTGTATTATTGTGTAGTAGATGTTGGATCAGACTATGGGAATCTCGTATTTGTGGCTAGATTTGGGCTAAGTGGGCCACACGAGCATGTGGCTCTTTTGGACCGAGAATGGGCCCTAGGCCCATTCGCATCGTTATCTCTGATTAGAATACCCTTAGCTTACAAAATTATTGAAATACCCTCAGTTTGAGAAATTACTGAAGTACCCTTGATTTTTGAAATTACTGAAATACCCTCGGATTGAAAAATTACTAAAATAACCCTGATTTGTAAAATTACCGAAATACCCCTGATTTGTGAAATTACCAAAATTCCTCCAATTTACAAAAATTACTAAAATACCCCGATTTGCGGAATTACCCAAAATACCCCTAGTTTACAAAATTACTGAAATACCCCGATTTGTGGAATTAAAAAAATACTCTTGGTTTGCAAAATTACAGAAATACCTCGATTTGTAAAATTACCAAAATACCCTCAGTTTGCAAAATTGCTGAAATACCCCCAATTAGCGAAATTACCAAAATACCCTCGATTTGTAAAATTTCCAAAATACCCCCGGTTTGCAAAATTACCAAAATACCCCTGATTTATGAAACTACTAAAATACTGTAATATCCTGGACTATAGCTTATGCATTAATACTAAGTTATATGAAATAGCATGCTTGTGTGTGTTGTGAATGTGCATTATGAATTTTGTGAACCTTAGTACGTAGGTGAGCACTTTAGAAATTACTCGATTTTAAAGTTTAAAGAGGGAACTAAGGCAAGGTGGCCTTAAGAAAATTTATAGAGGAAATTTGACATGAAATTGGGCTTAGAAAAGTGGCTATAAGGCACCACTTAAGGCCCTGGAAATGACGCCACCAGCATGTGAGGAGGGGCTTGTGTTCGAGACGCGTGGGAAGCAAAACTTTAAGGCTTTTATTTTTGCATGTGACGTCAATGAGAGGGGAATAGGGGGACGGTACCAAGGCTAGATTTTAGAGTTTTATCCTTTTATTTTCAAGAGATAAATGATGGATTATTTTTAAATAAAGAGATAAAGAGGAAAATAAGGATATGGGAGTGATGGCCAAGTAGGGGACTCTAGCTTAGTAATTTCGGCAAAAGGAGGAAAAATAAGGCCATTCATCATTCTTTCTTTCTCCTTCTCTCTCTATTGAATTTTCTCTGCCACTATTCTTCTTTTCTTTTCAATTCTTCAAGAATCCGAAAGTTCTTTTCTTTCATCATTCTTGCCGAAAATTTCAAGCATCATACTCTTCATCTCCATATTTTGTTAAAGGCCGAACCACCATACCACTCTCTCTTTTCCATTAGAGCCGATCCTTCACTTGATCACCATTGCCGAAATTGTTGATCCACATCCTAGCCATAGTCGAATTTCTTTGTGAGTTTAAGCAAGGGTGCAGTCGACTACATCATTAGGGGTAAGATCAAATTCGATTTCTATACTTTTTCTTGTAGGCTTGTCGAAATCTAGGAACTAATTCCTTTACGTCTTTGGTCGAAACTTTGAGGAAGGTTTTCGGGATTTAGATGTTGTCGATTTCAGAAAATGATCTTCCGAGATTTAAGATCCGCAAGGTAAGTACATATGTACATTCGGCCAAGGCCCTATTCAATGATTAGATCTATTCCTTATTTTATTCAAAAGCCGAAAACTGACTAGTTCAATGATTAAGTGTATAGCCGATTGCAATAAAGAACCATCACAAAGTTTCGGGATTTGATTAATAATCAAATCGGCAACAAGGTAAGGCTTTGGTTGCATTTGTCCTTCGGGATTTGGTTTCATAGCCGAATGGCATTTTACTAATATGTTAGGGTTGGCCGAATATAGGAATTAAGGATCTACAATGATAGATCGGGTCCTCAGGACTTCAATAAACTTGCTAAGTATATCAGGTGTGTACCCCACACTATCTCTTATTAGATTTAAGGCAATACACTTAATAAATATATATGTTTATATTAATATGAATGTGGCCAAAGGTACCATGCAATGGTACAAAATACTCAGGTACGTTTCCCTACTCCTACTAGGATTATAACGTGAACTGTTATAGCATATGTGAAATTATAAGAATGTGAATTAAAGAATGGGACATAATCTATGCATGATATGTATGACATGGGCATTTGGGTGATTATGCAAGGGGAAGTGAATGTGGTGACTTTGGTCACATTATCTAAATGTGGTGACTTCGGTCACGATTATCTGAATGTGGTGACTTCGGTCACGATTACCTGAATGTGGTGCTTTTTGGCACGAAATATTATCTGGTGGCTATGCCATAATATTTATAAGGGCGATGAGCACGTCGACTGCAGCGACTGCCTTCGATGGTGTGTAGTGGATGGAGGGTTGACTTAGTAGTCCCCACGGTGTGCAGGTTGGTACGGGTGATGTGTAGCGGATGGCATCTAGGTGTGGGTTCGGGTTTGCACCATATTATTTAAATGTTGTATGTACATGTATGATTTGATATGCCTGAATTTGTTAAGACTTAGTGTTGTGGTTACACATTGAGTCTGTTGATTCACCCCGTTGTGGGAACATTTTTCGGGTGACGAACAGTGATGGACCGGGTCGGCAGAAGCTTAGGGGTGGCCATGCTCAGCAAGGAGTTTATTTTGTTTGGACTTTTTATTTTAAGTACTTTAAATTTAATTTTGGGTTTTATTTTGATGTAATAAGGCCAAAGTTGAACTGCTTTATTTTACTTTGATTTATTATGTTACGAATATTTATCAATTAAAGATTTAGTGAATTTATTTTTTTAAAATAAACTCTAAATGTTTTGTCACTTAAAATAAAGGATTTTCAATATAAGTTTTCAACTCAAGCCAACCCAAAAACAATCTTTCCTTCAAAACACACAGTTTTTCCAAAGTAACAAAAGAATTTTGAACCGGTTTACATCGAGGAACATACCAGATCCGGTCAAGGCTCGTGGGCCGGGTTTGGGGTGTTTCAGCTTGGTATCAGAGCCCAGTTTTAAACTCTCGGCCTTGGGTTTAAAGCCCATAACGTTTTTAAAATAAGGCCCAAACAAGTTTTTTTTTTATGAAAAGAGCAGGTTTTTCAGGCATGGCACCCAAGTTTCCGACCCGAGGTCCACTAGGTAAGTACCCCTATCCCTTGTGTGATTTATGTTATGGATTGTAGAAGGGTATAAATGGAATGTAGAATAGTATGATAGGAACTTGAACCCTAGGACTAGTTTACCCCAACTATTACATAAGACTTAAGTGCCTAATTAAACAAACCTATGGCTAAGTGGCCGAGTTAGGGTGTGGCAACCATTGTGCGCATGTCTAGGATTGGATCCGGAAGAGCTTGGTACTTAAGCAGTCCTAGTGACTCACCTCCTCTTGTTTGGAATCCTACACAGTGCGTAGCTTTGGTTCACCTCCTAACCAAGAGGACTCGATTCACAGCTAAACACAATAACTAAAACCCGAAAGGGATTAGCCACATTTTCATGGAAACCCTAGTTTTTACAAGTCAACAAACTACTCTTTTGAATTGTGAAAATTGTTATTTTTGAAAAATTTCCTAAAAATTTCTAAGTTGCAAAATTACCTAAATACCCCTGACTGTAAAATTACAAAAATACCCTTGGTTTATAAAATGTCCAAACTACCCGCAGTTTTGTCAAAATTTCCTTACTTTATAACAAGCCCAAAAACCCTAATTTGCAAAATATCAAAATGCCTTGATTTGGAAAAAAATTTACTAAAATACCCCTAGTGGTAAAATTACTAAAATGTCCCTGGTTTTGAAAATTTCCAATTTTACCCTGATTTCAATAACATTTTGCTGATTTTGCAAAAATAACCCAAAACTTTATCATTACAAAATACTAAGACACCTTGGTATGGAAATTTACGAAATTACCCCTATTTTACAAAATTACCAAAATGACCCCGATCTTGAAAATTTCTGCAATAACATCAATTTTGAAAGCAAATTCTCAAAAGAACCCCCAAGTTTTGCAAACTTTGAAATCCCTTTTGATTTATAAGGACTTTTGGAAGTTACCCTGGTTTATTACCAAAATACCCCTGTAGGAAAATGACGAAAATACCCCTGGGATAGGAATAAGACAGAATGTTAGGATAATGAATGTGTGTGATGGAGGCCACTAAATGAATGTTTGGATGAATGTACTCCTCTGAATTAGGATAGAAAACTTGAACGAAAACCTTGATTGATCGAAAGAACTGCTGTTAAACTCCTTTCATAAAATTTCTTCACGGATAATCAGTGGAACATATACTAATGCATAAAATTTCTTAATACCAGATTAAAACGCAAACTTAGACATGAGCTCTAGGGGACGTGGTCGTAATGTGCGTGGACGCGGTCGAGGCCGAATGACCGTGTCGGAACCCGTTAGGTCGGGTCAAGGATCTGAGAATGAAGTACCACCACCACCAGCTGTTGGTGCGGAACAGCAAGATCAGGCGGGAGACTATGTTGTATCGCAGGCTGTGCTACGAGTTCTGAATATAGTGGCTAGTGCTGGAGGAAATATGGGAGCTCGAAAGTGCATGCACGGCGACTCGAGCTAACTGAGTGAGGTGTTCCGTGGTGTATCACAGTGTGGCACCCGATCTGGTGAGTCTTGGTTAGAGGCAACAGAACGAATCATGGATGAGCTAGATTTGACCCCTGAGGAGAAGCTAAAAGGAATGGTGGCACTACTACGCGATGAAGCGTATCAATGGTGGTTAACAGTTCGGGACGATACCACAGCTGAGGATCTAACCTGGGAGTATGTTAAGGCAGCATATCAGAAGAAATATGTTGGCACACGGTATACAGATGAGCAGAGGAAGGCTTTTCTGGGGCTGGTTCAAGGGAACAAGTCCGTAGCGGAGTATGAAGCTGAATTTCTGAGGTTGAGTCGGTATGCTCGAGGAGTGGTGGCTACGGAGCATGAACGATGTGTACGGTTTGAGGATGGACTAAGGGATGATCTGAGGTTACTGATAGCCCCACATCAAGAGCGGGAGTTTTCCGCGTTGGTAGAAAAGGCCAAGGTGGCCGAAGGAATCAAGGACTCTGTTAAGTAGAACTCTGATCGGAACAGACAGAAGAGGATCGTCAGGATCGTCTGGAAATGGGCAGAAGAGGCCTAGAGTTGATGGGCCGCGAGGTCAGCCAGTTGGTTCAGGAGGGCAATATCGTACTTGTGATCAGTGTGAGAAGAAGCACTTAAGTGAGTGTTGGAAAAAGACAGGAGGATGTTTTAAGTGTGGGTCCAAGGATCATATGATTAAGGACTGTCCTATGAGACCAGATGGGAATCGACCAGCAGCTCAGAATGTTAATTAGGCTGGTAGAGGTGGACAGCAGCCTCAACGAGGCCGTGGTCCGAATGGCAGAGGTAATGGTGCTGGCGGAGGACGTGGTACACCGGGCCGAGGTGTTGCTAATACTGAGGCAAGGCAGCCCGGTTTGGTTTATGCGGTTCACCGAAGGGAGGATGGAGACGCGCCGGACGTCATAACCGGTACGTTCCTTATTTATGGCAAGCCTTATGTTGCTTTAATTGATGTGGGCTCGACCCATTCTTATGTTGCATGCAGAGTAGTTGAAACTCTAGACATAGCCTCTGAACTTTCGGATAGGGACATAATATGTGCATGATATGTATGACATGGGCATTTGGGTGATTTTGCAAGGGGAAGTGAATGTGGTGACTTTGATCACATTATCTAAATGTGGTGACTTCGGTCACGATTATCTGAATGTGGCGACTTCGGTCACGATTATCTAAATGTGGTGCTTTTTGGCACGAAATATTATCTGGTGGCTATGCCACAATATTTATAAGGGCGATGAGCACGTCGACTGCAGCGACTGCCTTCGATGGTGTGTAGCGGATGGAGGGTTGACTTAGTAGTCCCCACGGTGTGCAGGTTGGTACGGGTGATGCGTAGCGGATGGCATCTAGGTGTGGGTTCGGGTTTGTACCATATTATTTAAATGTTGTATGTACATGTATGATTTGATATGCCTGAATTTGTTAAGACTTAGTGTTGTGGTTACACATTGAGTCTGTTGACTCACCCCGTTGTGGGAACATTTTTCAGGTGACGAACAGTGATGGACCGGGTCGGCAGAAGCTTAGGGGTGGCCATGCTCAGCAAGGAGTTTATTTTGTTTGGACTTTTTATTTTAAGTACTTTAAATTTAATTTTGGGTTTTATTTTGATGTAATAAGGCCAAAGTTGAACTACTTTATTTTACTTTGATTTATTATGTTACCAATATTTATCAATTAAAGATTTAGTGAATTTATTTTTTTAAAATAAACTCTAAATGTTTTGTCACTTAAAATAAAGGATTTTCAATATAAGATAAACTTGTTTTCAACTCGAGCCCAACCCAAAAACAATCTTTCCTTCAAAACACACAGTTTTTCCAAAGTAACAAAAGAATTTTGAACCGATTTACATCGAGGTACATACCAGATCCGGTCAAGACTCGTGGGCCGGGTTTGGGGTGTTTCAAATACCCCCGATTTGCAAAATTACTGTTTTACCCCTAAACGACAAAATGACCGTTGTATAAGCTCGTTAGTATAAGCTTCATTGGTTGGATAAGCTCGTTAGTTCAACAATTTAATAATAATAAACATGAATAAAAATTTAACCAATCAAACCCTTAACAAGAAATTATAAATTCGAAAATTAAATAGTCTATAATGTCTATTTACAACCCGTAAAAATTTATTTAAAAGTCTAAGTTTAATTCTAATCCCATAAGACACTCGCACATTTCCTTCCACTTTAGGGTTTGAAAACTCGTCACATACTTAGAGGGATTTGCATTAAGATAGATCATCGGGTTGCCACACTTCACCACTAGTCCCGCTAGCTACTTATTTTCAAGTTATATGTAAGGAGTGTGAGCTTGTTGAAGCTCAATGAGTGCTCAAGGATATAACACATATAAACACTTCAAACATACTAACAATTAAACATGTTGTAACATTTCACATTATATACAATATTCATGCACATTATGGTGATATATTGGAATTTTGTAATTGTAAAACATATTAGTGGACTCTATCACCATACATTGGATAAATGAATCTCCTTATAGCGCCTCATTTTTTACTCAAATTGCCTTACACATCTCGGATATAAGTGTAGCACAAATGCTCACACTCTCCAGAACACTTCATGACTCATAGAGCCTTACATTTCTTCAGTGAATAGAGCTATGATCTACATTCCCTTATCTCTCTAATACATATTTGGGCCACAATACCTATCGCAATAATAAGGGTGAATACTCACAATCCTATGACATGCCAACTATAACTAATGGTTCTGAGAGATCACAATGCCAACATATCATTTTTATCATATTAACAATGCACAGATATAATAGGGCTCGCAATTTTGTTGAGCTCAAATTTCTGCAAGGCTCACACTACACATTGGTTCGCATAACATGGATTCACTTTATGGCATGGCTCGCATATTTCAAATAGGTTCACACATGCATCAGTTTGCATATAGCATAGGTTTGCACATGTATATAGGATCTTATAAAACATTAGACTCGCATAAAACACTTATAAGTAGAGTTCCCATGTATCTCATGAAGGCTCGCACAATATATGGGATCGCATGTTACTAGGGTCGCACTATGTATTTAAGCTTGCATATTAATGTGGTTCACACCATATATATATATATATATATATATATATATATATATATATATATATATATATGTATATATATATACAAGCTCACTGATGCAATGTAGGGCTCACTTACATATACATAGGCTCGCATAAATGAATAGGCTCACATAAATGAATATGTTCGCATGCATAGGGTGATAGTGTTCATGTATTTCATATAACAGGGTTCACACATGTTTTTAGCAGGTTTGCATGTAACTCAAGAGGGATCACATAAGTACAATGGGGTTTGCACGTTAAATAGGAGGGTTCACATGCCTTACTTGACTTTCTAAGACACATAAACTCATGTTCAAATGTGATATACAAAGGCACTCACTTGCGATCCACAGCATCCTATCAAGCCTATGCCACCTGCTTGCCTTTTTCCTTGCTTGTGGACGCCTTTCACGAATAGAGGCTTCGCATATCACATAAAACACATAGGTTATTTATCATTCTTAAAATAGAATCACTATCTTATCACAGCTTATCCTCCCTAACAGCATAGCAGCTCGCCGCTCGCCGCTCTCCTAAATCTGGCGAGTTCACCACGCCTAACTCTAATCTCACAATTGCTTCATTTTAGTTCAATTAAATCCTTAATTCTTACTTCCTAATCTCTTATCCAAGGTTTAATTACATATCTAGGCCATTAATATCACTCAATTTCATAAATCAACCTTTTCCAAAAAAATCACATTTGCTTCAATCTCAAAGAAGAAAATCATTTTATTCATGTAATTTCTTTAAGAATTTGTTAAATAAGGGCTATAAACCTCTTAATTATGTCAAAACAAGTTAAAAATCATTTTGAAATCATCACTTAGCTCACTATTACGAGATTCACTATTTTTAAACAAATCAAGCTTTAAAATCATAGATCTTATGTTTTCTTCCTTAGATTTATAAAAACACGAATTGAAATCACACTTTAAATGTTTAAACCATAAGAAATTAGAACATTTACCTTTTATTCAAATATCTCCACAAAATTAAATAATTTGATAAAAATGAGTTAAGTGTTAATAGAAAAATTGATGAAGAAAGAATGGATTTCTCTTCAAATTTGTAACAGCCCGATTTAGGGGCTAGTCGGAACAGTGGTCTCGGGACCACTAATTTGAGGCCAGAGAAAATTGTTTTGATTTCATTTTATTAGCTATAGCATGATTATATAGGTGCAAGAAAATTCTAGAGCTTTAATTTTAGCGATTGCATGCTTAATCGCGAAAAAGGACTAAATCGCATAAAGTTCAAAAGTTCTATTTTATGAGCTGAAGGTGTCTAATAGCTATAGAATTTTAATTGGAGGCCTTTAATGTGAAATTAGACCTTTCTAAAGGTCATGACCGGCCATAGGGGCACAAAGAAGTCAAAATTAGTCAAAGTTAGTGTAGTAGGTGGATTAAATTGATGAAATAGAATAAAATAAAGAAAAGATGATATCCTTCTATTCACTCATCTTCTTCCACCTAAATTTAGTAGCAAATAGGGGTTTGAAAACCCAAAAATTTCAACAAGCTCTTCACCTTACAAGTAAGTGATTTTAATGGTTTTTCTTAATAATAATTGTACTTTTGAAACCCCTAAAGCTTAAGCTAGTTAAAGAGGGGACTCTATTGCAAAATGATTAAAAGTTTAGAGTTTTTCCATGTGAGCTTTTAAGTTTTTTGCTGCATTTTTATGGAAGAAAATGGGTCTTAGTTGTTAGATAAACAACTTTTGTGAAAGGTGTTATCATGAAAACACCTAAAAGGACCTTTTTGTAAAGGTTGTAAAATGTATGGTAAATGTGTAAAATAATGAGTATTGATGGCTGCCATAAGAGTAATAAATGTTCACCTAGGCTCGTTAAAGAAATAAATTTAATTGGAATTAATTTTCGAGCCTAAGGGTAAAATGGTCATTTTGTGAAAGCTTAAGGGAAAAATAGTAATTTTGCCAAAATTATGAATATTGAAATGTATTTATTAATGTGACAATTAAATAAGCTAAATTGTTATTATAGATCAAGAAGAGCGAAGAATTAACCTCGACCGAGGAAAGGGCAGAGTATCGGACTAGATTGGCAATCTAGCTTATTTTTTAAATCGAAGTAAGTTTGCGTGTAATAAGTTCAATGCCATGTTAGTATGATTTTAAATGTTTGATGTTTGTGAGGATGTATGATATATCAACGAATTTGAATAATGGTGTTGTATGAGAAAACAATGGGAATTGTGATGTTGAAGTTCCGGTTGGACTTGAATAAATGAGAGAACAATATCATTGAGACTTGAGATGTGCAAGGTCCTGTATAAGACCATGTCCGGGACATGGCCTCGGCACCAAATTGAAATCCCGTATAATACCATATTTGGGATATGGCATCGGCATTGAATATTAGAATCATATAATACCATATTTGGGATATGGCATCGACAATCGATATAAGATCCCGTATGAGACCATACCTGGGATATGGCATCGACATCGAGAAGTTACCCCACGTAAAACCACATCTGGGATGTGGCATTGGCATCGTAATTATGTGAAAGTGAATGATCATGTATCCTTAAATATCCCAAGTGATTTAATGGGGTAAATATCTAAGCTTATGATAGAGATGTGATTAATGCTAAGACTGTGTGATGAAGTGATACAGGTATATGTGAGTAATTCACGAGAATGATTTTCTATATGTGACAGGACGTATAATTGGTAAGAGTAAGTATGAGTAAGCTATGGGAATGAGCTTAAGACTTGCTTTTTTATTAAATGAAATGAATGGATGACATTCTAAGCTTTATATTGCTATTTATTTCATGCAAACTTACTAAGCTTTATGCTTACTCCTCTCATTTCCCTTTTTCCTTGTAGCATTGCCAAGTTAGCTCGAGAATTTGTGAAACATCAGAGTTCAGAAAATCACACTCTCAACCTCTCTTGGTATAGCATAGTTAAATTTATTTTGAAAATGGCATGTATAGGACTCGGTCATTTTGTTATGCCATATTTGTTAGCCAAAGTATTGGCTATTAATGTTGTCCAATTCATTTTGTAAATTGTCATTGGAAATTGGCCAATACTTGAAAAATCTCATATATTAAAAGATGATGAAAATCATGAAGTGAATGCTTGTGTAGATGTTTTGATTTGGAGTTCTTGGAAGCATCTTATGGTCATGTTATATGTTGGATTGAATTAGTATAGGTATGGTTGCTTTGTAGGGTGGCATTGGGCTTAGTAGATAGCCTTATAAATGTCCACACGGGTAGACACACGGGCGTGTGTCTAGGCCATGTGTGACACACGATCAACCCCAGGGTGTGTTGAAAGGCTGTGTGTCCCCTTGCATGCTAGGTTTGCAAGTCAGAATGCTCTACAGGCAGAGACACGACCGTGTGTCTCAGCCGTGTGGGAGGCACGGCTATGGACATGGGCGTGTGCCCAGGCTGTGTGAAGTCTGCACCTGAAATTAGGAATTTAATTCGCCACACGGTTGAAGGACAAGGGCATGTGGAAGGCTATTTGAAATAAGTTAGTGTCGACCACGGGTAAAGCACATAGGTGTGTCGAGACCGTGTGAGGGACACGGGCCAGAGACACGAGCGTGTGTCTGCCAGTGTGAAAACCCCTGTAGGTTCAAATGAGAAATAAATCGACATGGGTGTGGAACACGAGCATGTGAAATTCCACACGGACATGTCCTTTCCTCCATACAGGCGTGTGGCCCTGTTTTAAGTAACAATTTTCTAAGTGCTTAAAAGTTTCCTGTTTGGTTCCAAACCATTCCAAATTTACGTTTAGGGCCTCGTAGACCCGTAATAAGGAAGTTATGTATATGAATGAAAAAGTTTTAAGTTGGAACGAAATTTTATAGCCCAGTGTTATATGTTTAAGTCAGTTAAGTTCGATAATGCCTCATATCCAATTCCGATGTTGAACACGGGTAAGGGGTGTTACATTTAGTGGTATCAGAGCTACGATTTAGTCGATTCTTGGACTAACGTAGCGTAAGTATGAGTCTAGCTATACATGCCATATGTATGAGAATTTAAATAATGATAGTGTGACGACTCTTGACGAATTGAATTATGTTTTCATATAGTAAATAGATTTCGATCGAACTACAGCCGATGATGCTGCAAGTAATGTGTAGGCTCCCGCGCAAGAGACTGTGCCAGTAGAGAGTAGACCCAAGACTTTGGGTCAGGGAGAAGAGGCTCGAGAAGCCTTTCTCCATATGATGAGCAACCGGTACACTGAGTATATTCGAGCAAATCCTAATGCTCAACCCCCTCCGCCCCCACCTATTTCTCAGCCCATTACTGTAGCTCCTCAAGTGGTAAAGGTAGTAAGAAGAGAAAGGCCTCTGGTCGACAAGATCCGAAAATAAGGAGCTAAGGAATTTCAAGCTAGTAAAGACGATGACTCGAAAAGGGCAGAATTCTGGCTTGAGAATACCATCTGGGTATTCGATGAGTTTTCATGCACGCCTAAAGAGTGTATGAAGTGTGTGGTATCTCTCTTGAGAGGTTTGGCCTATCAGTGGTGGAACACCCTTGTGTCGGTGGTACCAAGGGAGAGAATAAATTGGGAATTCTTCCAAAAGGAGTTTCGAAAGAAGTATGTTAGTCAAAGATTCATTAACCAAAAGAGAAAAGAGTCCTTAGAGCTAAGGCATGGCCGAATGACAGTGACTGAATACAAACGTGAATTCGTAATGCTTAGTAAGTATGCCAGGAGTGCGTGTCTACTGAGGCTATCATGTGCAAAAGGTTCGAGGACGGGTTAAATGAGGATATTCATTTATATGTTGGAGCCCTCGAACTAAAAGAATTTGTGGTGTTGGTAGATAGATCTTGTAAGGCTGAGGAGTTGGCCAAAGAGAAAAGAAGAGCTGAGATTGAGTCCCGTGACTCGAGAAAGAGGCAACTGATTAAGTTATAGTAATCCTCATCTAAGAAATCAAGGGATTTTGCTACTCGATCAGCCACTTCAGCCGGGTTTTCAAACAGAAGTAAGGGCAAAAATTCTTAAGGTCTAAAGCCTAGACTACATCAATTGCTGGTGTTGGCAACACTCGGTCGAGTAGACCGGAATGCCAGCAGTGTGGCAGACATCATCCCGGGGAGTGTCGAGCAAACAAGAAATCTTGTTTCAAGTATGGATCTCTACACTATTTTATCATAGATTACCCTGAGGTGGGTGAGAAAGAGAAACCTCAGAATGCAAGACCGGGAAGTACTGCTAGAGGAAGATCATAGAGAAACCTGGGAAATGAAATGAGTAGCAAGAATTTATCTAGAGAGCAGACTGCAAGAGTTGAGGGTAGAGCACCGGCAAGAACATATGACATTCGTGCTCGCGAAGAGGCGTCCTCCCCCGATGTGATCACGGGTACATTTTCTCTCTATGATACTCATGTTATGGCTTTAATTGATCCGGGATCTACCCACTCGTATATTTGCATGAAATTATTCTCTAGCATGAACTTGCCTATAGAGTCTACTGAATTTGTGATAAGAGTGTCAAATCCCCTAGGCAAATGTGTATTGGTTGATAGAGTATGCAAAGGTTGCCCATTGATGATTAGGGGTCATTTTTTTCCTACTAATCTCATGTTATTACCGTTTGATGAGTTCGATGTCATCCTTGGGATGGATTGGTTAGCTACTCATGATGTGATAGTGAATTGTGGAAGGAAGTTTATTGAGTTAAAATGATAAAATGGAGATCATATTCATGTTGAATCAGATGAGCAAGACAAATTGCCAGTAGTGATATCTTCCTTGTTGACTCAGAAGTATTTAAGAAAGGGGTACGAAGCTTACATTGCCTTTGTGATGAATACTAGAGAGACTGAGTTAAGAGTTGAATCAGTGCCCATAGTGTGTGAATATCCAGATGTTTTCCCAGAGGAATTGCCAGGGTACCTCAGGTTAGAGAAATCGAATTTGGGATTGAGTTAGCTCCTGGTACTGCCCCCATTTCTATTGCTCAATATAGAATGGCTCCAACCGAGCTAAAATAACTGAAGGCATAGTTGCAAGAGTTCACGGATAAAGGCTTCGCAGGACTAATTTTTTCTCCGTGGGGTGCTCTCGTATTACTTGTGAAGAAAAAAGATGGAGCCATGAGGCTATGTATAGATTATCGGCGACTCAATAAGGTAACTGTGAAGAACAAGTACCCGTTTCCAAGAATCGATGATTTATTTGACCAATTAAAGGGAGCCACGGTGTTTTCCAAGGTAGACTTAAGGTCTGGATATTATCAGTTACGATTCAAGGACTCGATGTGCCGAAAACCACATTTCGGACCAGGTATGGCCACTATGAAATTTTGGTCATGCCTTTTGGTTTAACAAATACCCCTGCAGTTTTCATGGATTTAATGAATCGTATCTGTAACACCCCGTACCCGAGACCGATGCTAAGACTGGATACAAGGCATTACCATGCTTAAACTCACTTAAACATGTACTTACGGCTGTAAAATTTTGAACCAAGTTAAAACTTTTCTTTCTTAATCATAACATGCATATTATGGGCCTACGAGACTTTAACAATTATCCGAACTCTTTTGGACACTTCATCTAACACTCAACTTGGAAGCAGGGTTCACACGCCCATGTTACTTAGAGACACGCCCGTGTGCCCATAGACACGCCCATGTCTACAACTTTGGGAGGTTACTGACTTGATCCACATGGCCTGGGCACACGCCCATGCCCAAACCGTGTGTCCTTCACAGTTCATGCACACGGCCGTAGAAGATGACCGTGGCCTAAGCTAATTTAAAATAATAAGATGCAGAGTTTGCACGGTCTAGACACACACCCGTGTGTCTAACTGTGTGGGCACTTGGAGGCTATCTACCAAGCCTTCTTACCACTCTCATTTGCATACGTACATATACTAATTCAATGGAACTCAAATCATCAACTAAAACACATGAACTTATACATTTGATTTATGAGAATAAGATTTTCCTCCCATATAATTACAACAACTTACGCCATCATCAATGGCCATACACATTTAGATTATGAACCCTCTTAGGCCCACACAATGGCACATTAACAACAACTTAATTAGCCTTAAATTCTAGCCTTATACATGCCATGACTCATAAGAACTTGATACATCATACCAAAAGTCTGCTCGATAGTGTGAAAACATCTCCGGCGGCCTCCAATTCGAGCTAATTAAAAGTAACCTATATGAGATGGGAAAAGAAAGGAAGTAAGCAATAATGCTTAGTAAGTTCATCTGCATAAATTAATAATTTATGATATTCATTGAATAAACATAACAACAAGGTATTTTAAAGAGTTTCTCTCACAAACCCTTAGTTACTTACTCAACCATTGTTGAAACTTACTCATTCAATCTCTTAACACACTCTTACCATGTCACCAGCCAACTGCTTGTGCTGAATAGCATTCATTCCTGCACTGATCACTATTTAATCATATGAAACAACATATCAACCACTCTAAATAAATCCCTTCTACCACTAAATACTCATCTTGACATGGACTTATACGAAGTTTTTACTCATGAACTGGTCAATGCCGAGCCTTGGCTGGGACTTACATGAAGTCTCTTTCTCTTGATAGCTTTTTAATGCCAAGACTTGTCTTGGACTTACATAATAACTATTCAATGCCAAGCTTGCCTTGGACTTACATAATATCTGTTCAATGCCAAGCTTGCCTTGGACTTACATGATATCTACTTAATGCCAAGCTTCCCTTGGACTTACATGATATCTGCTCAATGCCAAGCTTGCCTTGGACTTACATGATATATGTTCAATGCCAAGCTTGCCTTAGACTTACATGACATCTGTTCAATGCCAAGCTTGCCTTGGACTTACATGATATCTGCTCAATGCCAAGCTTGCCTTAAACTTACATGATATCTGTTCAATGCCAAGCTTGCCTTGGACTTACATGATATCTGTTCAATGCCAAGCTTGCCTTGGACTTATATGATATCTGCTCAATTGTTGATGCCATACCTAGACTTGGTCTTATACGGACTTTCTTGTCTCATGTGATAGATAGAGTATCCTAGGCATTTCTTCTTCAATTGGGACTTGCTCAATATTTAATCTCATTGATTTCCTTATTTACAACACATTAAGTATTCCATGAATACAATAGACATTATATTAAGCAATTTAGTGATAGAAATCAATAAAGATCAGAAATCATACAAACTTACTGAAATTTGCTCGGTTGAGAATCATCTCTGTCTTAACAAAACAATTTCGTTAGAGCCGAGAGACATCACACTATCACGGTCCACATATGGCATGTATAACTAGACTCTTACTTACGCTAGGTTAGTCCTAGAACCGACTAAACCATAGCTCTGATACCACTAAATGTAACACCCCGTACCTGAGATCGATGCTAAGACTGGATACAAGGCATTACCATGCTTAAACTCACTTAAACATGTACTTATGGCTGTAAAATTTTGAACCAACTTAAAACTTTTCTTTCTTAATCATAACGTGCATATTATGGGCCTACGAGGCCTTTAACAATTATCCGAACTCTTTTGGACACTTCATCTAACACTCAACTTGGAAGCAGGGTTCACACGCCCATGTTACTTAGAGACACGCCCGTGTGCCCATAGACATGCCCATGTCTACAACTTTGGGAGGTTACTGACTTGATCCACACGGCCTGGGCACACGCCCATGCCCAAACTGTGTGTCCTGCACGGTTCATGCACACGACCGTGGAAGATGACCGTGACTTAAGCTAATATAAAATATAAGATGCAAAGTTTGCACGGTCTAGACACACGCCCGTGTGTCTAACCGTGTGGGCACTTGGAGGCTATCTACCAAGCCTTCTTACCACTCTCATTTGCATACGTACATATACTAATTCAATGGAACTCAAATCATCAACTAAAACACATGAATTTATACATTTGATTTATGAGAATAAGATTTTCCTCCCATATAATTACAACAACTTACGCCATCATCAATGGCCATACACATTTAGATTATGAACCCTCTTAGGCCAACACAATGGCACATTAACAACAACTTAATTAGCCTTAAATTCTAGCCCTATACATGCCATGACTCATAAGAACTTGATACCTCATACCAAGAGTCTGCTCGATAGTGTGAAAACATCTCCGGCGGCCTCCAATTCGAGCTAATTAAAAGTAACCTATACGAGATGGGAAAAGAAAGGAAGTAAGCAATAATGCTTAGTAAGTTCATCTGTATAAATTAATAATTTCTTATATTCATTGAATAAACATAACCATAAGGTATTTTAAAGAGTTTCTCTCACAAACCCTTAGTTACTTACTCAACCATTGTTGAAACTTACTCATTCAATCTCTTACCACACTCTTACCATGTCACCAGCCAACTGCTTGTGCTGAATAGCATTCATTCCTGCACTGATCACTATATAATCACATGAAACAACATATCAACCACTCTAAATAAATCGCTTCTACCACTAATTTCTTAGTGGTTTCGCACTTAGCCCACGATTAAATCTCTAATAGGGTGGTATCGCACCTAGCCCACCATTTAGTTATACTTATGGTGTTTTCGCACTTAGCATACCACACTCAATTAACAAGATGTTAGCGCACTTAGCTTATCATCCAGCATTATCACAACACATGCACAACTCTACCATATTTACTCTACTAGAACCACCTAGGTTCTCAATCAATATCAATCATACATCCAATATCGAATTCTACTACATTCATTCCCTTCAAGAGTTTATCATATATTGAATTCATCTCAATACAATTCTAACACACATACTTGTTTTTTTCTCGTAATAAAACCCATACAGTAAACATACCCCTTAAACCATTCAAATTATTAAATAGCTCTCTTAAGTCTCATACACATAATTCTCATTGGCATCTTACCCTAATAGGGTCTTACATACATTAACATGTCGATGCCATGTCCTTGACATGGTCTTACACGAATTCTTACATCGAGACCATTCACCAATATGGTCTTACTCGAGACTTTAACCATCCTCATATCATGCTATATACTTTTACCAATACTCTAAATTCAATTCCATTGACATCTCATCAAAAAATATTTCATACATTCATATAGTAAACATACATTCCATTCAACATTAGAATATTAAATTAACACATACTTAATTACAATATTCGCACATGAACTTACCTTGATGTTGAAATAGCCGAAAATGACTATTTGCCCACATTTCTCTTTTCATTCGTTCTAGGTTTGAAACTCATTTTCTTTGATCTAGAACAATGAAATATACTAATTTATTCAATTACAAATCATAAAATACCATAATACACACTTTAGGCAAAATTGACTATTTTGCCCCTATATTTTGGCAAAATTACGATTTTGTCCCTAGGCTCGTAAATATATTTTCATCACATTTTCTTGTTAATCAAGCCTAGCTAAACATTTAATCCTCTTAAAACAATCCACAATTCCAACTATTCCATGCCTTAATGAACAATTTACAACTTTTGCATTTTAGCCCAAATTAGGTGTTTCCATGGCAACACCTTTCACAAAAGTTGTTTATCAACATCCTAACATTCATTTTCTCCCATAAAAACTCAGCTAATAACTTAAAATCTCTCATGGCAAATATCTAAACTTTTTACCATAATGCAAACTAGTCCCCTCTTTAGAAAGCTTAAGCTTTGGGGATCACAAAAGTACAATTTTCTTCAAGAAATACCCTCAAAATCACTTACTTGAGGAGGAACTGTGTTGCTGAAATTTTTAGATTCAAACACCCCTTGTTTTCTACAACTTTCGGTGGAGAAGAAAAGAGAAAAAGATGATATCTTTTTCCTTTCTTTATTTTATTATAAAACATCATTTCAACCCACCAACTTTGACCAAAATTAAAACTCTTGTCCCCTCTTTACTACATGGCCGGCCATCATATACAAGATGGTCTAATTGCCCTTTAAAATCCTCCAATTAATATTTCATGGCTATTTGGTACTTTTAGCCTATAGAATGGAACTTTCGCACTCTATGCGATTTAGTCCTTTTTCACAATTTAGCTAAAAATTGCTAAAATTAAGGCACCAAAATTTTCATGCATCCTTATAAACATGTTATCACACATAACATAACATAGCTCAAGTTTTCACCAAAACAAATCCCTTGCTAGTAAGTTAATTTGATGATTATTTTTTATGACTTTTGTACTTTTGAAGTCCCCAAAGCTTAAGCTAGCTAATGAGGGGACTAAGTTGTGAATAGTTGAAAGTCTAGGGACTTTCCAAGAGAGAGTTTTTTATGTTAGCTGAGTTTTTATGGGAGAAAATGAATGTTAGGGAGATGGGAAACAACTTTTGTGAAAGGTGTTTGCATGAAAACACCTAAATAGGACTTGAATGCAAAGATTTAAATTGTGTCATAAATGCATGAAATAGTTGGAATTGTTAGTAGTTGTAAAAGAAATAAATGTTCATCTAGGCTTGATTAATGATAAAATGTGCTGAAAAATGATTGACGAGCCTAGGGGCAAAATCTTAATTTTGCCATTGTACAAGGGCAAAATGGTCATTTTTGCCTAAGTGTAGATTTTGATGCATTATAATCATAGAATGATTTAAATGGGTGAAATTTATTGTTATAGATCAAGAAGAGCGCGGAATCAACCTTGACCGGGGAAAAGGCAAGGTTACGGATTAAACCGCAAATTGAAACGTTTTGCACCTAGGTAAGTTTATGTGTAAACGATGCATTTTATATACACATTGTTGTTGCTAATTGGTGCATGGCATGATTAAGAATATGTATATTCCAAGTGGATTGAATTCGGTAGTTATTGAATAATTCTCGTATGAATGATGAAATAGATATATAAATGTAAAATAACAACACTTGACGGTGGGCTAAGTGCGATACCACCTTAATACTTAACTACGATGGGCTAAGTGCTATACCTTCATCTATTTATTATTTGGTGGGCTATTTTTGTTACCACTGTTATTACCCTTTTCGGTGGTCTAAGTGCGATACCACCCTATTAGAGATTAATGGTGGGCTAAGTGCGAAACCACCGAGTGATTGGTGGTATTATGAATGGTGCATTGGAAATTATGATGTTTTGAATGTATGCTACTAAATGAGAGCATTTTGCTTGCTATATAGTTGAAATGTGGTAAGAGATGAAAAGGGTAAGCATGACTAAGGAATGTGGATGGTTTTTGCTTAGTGCATTATGCTATTTTATTGAATTGCGTATATTGTAATGCTTGTTGTTTACATGTAAACTTACTAAACTTAAAGCTTATTCTCCTTTATTTCCTTGTTTTATAGAGTTAAAGAGACGGACCGAGATACAAAGATAATTGGAAGATCGCCCATACCATCAGTTCATCTTGTTACATCTAGTCTTAGTGTTTTTTAGTATGGCATGTATAGGGGCTAGACTAGATAATCCTTTTGTTATTTTGGCTAAGAGTGTGTTGGCCCCTTTAATGATAAACTCTTTTGTATATTACCATGGTTGAAGGCTTACCTTATTATTTTATGAAAATATAAGGTTATTCAAGAAAGTGTATATTGTTATTAAAGTTCTTTAGTCGATGGTTCGATGTGTTTGTGAACACATGAGTTCGAATGTTGAGAAAAGCTTGGCATTTAGCCTTGCCCTTGTCCACGCGGGTAGGCACATGGGCGTGTGTCTAGGTCGTGTGTGACACACGGTCAGTCCCATGGGTGTGTGACCAGGCCGTATGTCCCCTGCAAGAAAATTTTACAAGTTAGTAAGCTTTGTAGTAAACACAAGGCCAGAGACACAGCCGTGTGTCTCAGCCGTGCCGTGTGGGAGGCACGGCCTAGGACATAGGCGTGTGCCTAGGCCATGTGGAGTTTGCACATTAAATGTAGAATATAATTCGGCACATGGTCTAAGGACACGGACATGTGCCTTGGCCGTATAGCCACAGTAATGTGATGATGTCATAAACAGAATGCCAAGGTTTTGGCACACGGGCCAAGACATAGGCGTGTCGGGGCTGTGTGAGGGACACAGCCAAGGATACAAGTGTGCATCCGGCCGTGTGGATTAAGTCAGTGTCGACCACGGGTGGAAGACACGGGCATGTCTTAGGGGCACACGGGCATGCCCCTAGATCAATACAGGCGTGTGGCCCCTGTTTTGATGAAGAGTTTTTCCAAGTTTGTAAAAGTTTCCAGTTAAATCCTGATACCTTTCAAAGGTATGATTAGGGCCTCATAGGCTGAAAATGAGTAAGAGATGGGTTTAAATGAAATTTTATAGCCCCATGTGTCATGGTTAAGCGAGATAAGTTAGGTAATGCCTCGAACCTAGTCCCGATTTCGAATACGGGTAATGGGTGTTATATTTAATGGTATCAGAGCTATGGTTTAGTCGATTCTCAGACTACCGTAGCGTGGGTGAGAGTCTAGCTATACATGCCATAAGCATATAATGATAGTGTGGTGGCTTCTAACAATTTTATACTTTGTTTTATATAGTAAATGGATCCGGATCAAGCGGCTGCAGATGACGCAGCTAGTAACGAGTCGGCTCTCGCGTAAGGGACCGTGCCTATTCAGAGTGGACCCGAGACTAAGGGTCAAAGAGAAGAGGCTCGGGAAGTCTTTCTCTAAATGATAAGTAACTGGTACACGGAGTATGTACGAGCAAATCCTAATGCTCAACCTCCTCCACCCCCTCCTATACCTCAGCCAGTTCCAGTGGCTCCTCAAGGTATAGATATTGTGAGGATAACGAAGCCCCCGGTGGACAAGATTTGGAAGCAAGGGGCTGAGGAGTTTTGAGCTAATATAGATGATGACCCCGAGAGGGCGGAGTTCTGGCTTGAGAACTCGATGAGAGTATTCGATAAACTTCCCTGTACACCTAAGGAGAGCTTAAAATGCGTCGTATCTTTGCTGAGAGACTCGGCATACCATTGGTGAAAAATATTAACATCAGTGGTTCCAAAGGAGAGAGTGACGTGGGACTTCTTTTTGGAGGAGTTCCGAAAGAAGTATATAAGTCAAAGGTTTGTGGACCAGAAACGGAAAGAATTCCTTGAGTTAAAGCAAGGGAAAATGACGGTGGCAAAATATGAGCTTGAATTTGTTAGGCTCAGCAAGCACGCGCAAGAGTACGTGTCTACAGAAGCCATCTTATGCAAGAGGTTTGAAGATGGACTGAATGAAGATATTAGACTTCTGGTTGGAATCTTGGAAATTGGTTAATAGGGCAAGTAAGGTCGAAGAACTGAACAAGGAAAAGAGGAAGGCTGTGAGTGAGGCCCGAGACGTAAGGAAACGGCCGCTGAGTAAATCGTACCAAGCTCAATCAAAAAGGTCTAAAGAGATGAACCCTCGGACGATTACATTGATTGGATATTCACAAAGAGAGCGAGGCAACACATACTCGAGTACGAGAGTTCAAGCCACCTTGATGGCAAGTGTGGGCAATCCGAAGTCCAAACCGGAGTGTCCAAGTTGTGGTAGACATCACACGGGGGAGTGTTAAGGAAACAACCAGAATTGTTATAAGTGTGGTTCCCCCGATCATTTCATCCGAAATTGCCCTGAAAGGGATGATAAGGAAAGGAAGCAAGAGATAAGATCCAGCAATGTATCTTTGAGGGGTCGACCACAAAAGAACCCGGGAGGTGGAATTAGTGGTAGGGGTGCATCACGAGACTCTGCTGTGAGATCGGAGGGTCGGGCACCTGCAAGGACCTATGCCATTCGCGCTCGCGAAGAGGCATCATCTCCAGATGTGATAACGGGTACTTTTTTTCTTCATGACACCTTTGTTATTTCTTTGATTGATCTGGGGTCTACCCATTCTTACGTTTGCATGAGATTGGCATCTAGTTTGAGCATGATTGTTGAGTCTACGAAATTTGTGGTAAAGGTGTCAAACCCGTTAGGTAAACATGTGTTAGTTGACAAGGTGTGTAAGAGTTGTCTTTTAACAATTAGGGGTTATTATTTTCTTGAAAACCTTATGTTGTTGCCGTTTGATAAATTTGACTTGATTCTTGGTATGGATTGGTTGACTACCCATAATGTCTTAGTGAACTGTGGTAGTAAATTTATTGAATTGAAATGTGAAAATGGAGATGTTATTCGGGTTGAATCAGGTGGGTCAGACAGTTTACCGGTGATGATCTTTTCCTTGGTGGCTGAGATATATTTGAGAAAAGGGTACAAGTCTTATCTCGCCTTTGTGTTAAATACTCAAGAGTCTAAGGTAAAGAATGAAACAGTGCCAGTGGTATGTGAGTATCCAGATGTATTCCTAGAAAAGTTACCTGGATTGCCTCCAGTTTGAGAGGTCAAGTTTAGGATTGAGTTAGTTCCAAGAACAGCACCTATTTCGGTTGCTCCGTATAGGATGGCACCATTAGAGCTGAAAGAACTGAAGGTTCAGTTCCAAGAGTTGACGGATAAGGGTTTTGCAAGACCGAGTTATTCATCGTGGGGTGCTCCGGTACTTTTTGTGAAGAAAAAGGATGGGTCAATGAGGTTGTACATAGACTACAGACAACTAAACAAGGTGATGATGAAAAACAAGTATCCTTTAACAAGGATAGATGATATATTTGATCAACTGAAGGGAGCTACGGTATTCTCCAAGATAGGCCTGAGGCCTGGCTATTACCAATTGAGGGTTAAGGAGCAAGATGTGCTGAAAACTGCATTTCAGACGAGGTATGGCCATTATGAGTTTCTTGTCACCCAATTTGGTCTAAGGAATGCTCCTATAATTTTTATGGATTTAATGAACAGTATCTTCCGACCGTATTTGGACAAGTTTGTACTTGTCTTTATTGACGACATATTGATTTATTCCCGGAATGAGAATGAGCATGCAGAGCATTTGAGGATTGTCTTGCAGACTTTAAGAGACAAGTAGTTGTATACTAAATTTAGCAAGAGTGAGTTTTGGTTCTGAGAGGTCGGATTCCTAGGACACATTGTGTCGGGTGATGGTATTAAAGTTGACCCGAGTAAGATCTCGGCTATTGTGGAGTGGAAACCACCAAGAAATGTGTCGGAAGTCAGAAGCTTTTTGGGTTTTGCAGTGTACTACAGACGGTTTGTGAAGGGATTCTCCATAATTGCTACCTCGATGACAAACTATTGCACAAAGATGTTAAGTTTGAATGGACTGAGAAAGGTCAACAGAGTTTTGAGAGATTGAAAACATTGTTGACTAAAGCACCGATTTTAGTACAACCTGAGTCAGAAAAAGAGTTTATGTTCTACAGTGACGTGTCGTTTAATGGTCTCGGTTGTATGTTGATGCAAAAGGGTAAGATTTTGTGGTCTACAATGACGCGTCGTTTAATGGTCTCGGTTGTGTGTTGATGCAAGAGGGTAAGGTAGTCACTTACGCCTCGAGGCAGCTAAAACCACATAAGAAGAATTATTCGACTCACGATTTTGAGTTCGCTGCGATTGTTTTTGCATTAAAGATTTGGTGACATTATTTATATGGTGAGAGGTGCCGAATCTTCACGGATCATAAGAGTTTGAAGTATTTGATGGATAAAAAAGATTTAAATTTGCGGAAACGACGGTGGCTTGAATTATTGAAGTACTATGAGCTACTAAATGATTACCATCCAGGGAAAACGAATGTGGTTGCGGATGCCCTGAGTAGGAAATCCCTGTATGCTCTAAAAGCTATGAGCATTAGTCTAGCAGTACCTAATGATGGTACTATATTGGCCGATTTGAGGGCTAGACCATTATTTATTCAACAAATATGGAAGCTTAAAAGAAGGATAACGAGCCGCAAGCTAAGAGAGCTCAGTGTGAATTGGGAAATGATTCTGATTTTTGGGTGAGTCCAGATAGTTGTTTGATGTTTCGTGACAGGATTTGTGTACTTAAGGATGATGAGTTGATCCAAAAGATATTAAATGAAGAGCATAGTGGTTATTTGTCAGTACATCTGGGCAGTACGAAAAATGTACAATGATCTGAAGAAATTTTATTGGTGGCCGGGTATGAAAAGAGACATCTTTGAGTTTGTGACAAGATGTTTGATTTGTCAACAAGTGAAAGCCGAGCATCAAGTATCTTTGGGATTACTTCAGCCAGTGATGGTTCCCGAGTGGAAGTGGGATCGGATCACAATGGATTTTGTGATGGGGTTGCCGGTGACTCCAAAAAAGAGAGATGTTGTGTGGGTTATCATTGATAGACTAACAAAGTCAGCTCACTTTATTCCAGTGCGTGTTGATTATTCACTAGATAAGTTGGCCGAGTTGTATATTGCGGTGGTGGTGAGATTACATGGGGTGCCTATATCTATCATCTCGGATAAATATCCGAGATTTACTTTGAGCTTTTGGAAGAAGTTGCAAGAGGCCTTGGGTACAAGGTTGAATTTTAGTACTGCATTCCATCCTCAAACTAATGACCAATCTGAAAGAGTAATTCAAGTTCTTGAGGATATGCCCCGATGCTGTGTGTTAGAATTTGAAGGTAGTTGGGAAAGATACCTACCTTTGGTCGAATTTGCATACAACAACAGTTATCACTCGAGTATATAGATGGCACCATACGAAGCCTTGTATGGTCGTAAGTGTCGAACTTCTTGTATTGGACTGAGTTGAGTGAGAAGCAAATTCATGGGGATGATTTAGTTAAAGAGACTGAGGAGAAAGTGAAAGTGATCCGGGATAGTCTGAAGGCTGCTTCGGACCGACAAAAGTCGTAAGCGGATTTGAAAAGAAAAGAAATTGAGTTTCAAGTGAGCGACAAAGTATTTCTGAAAGTGTCCCCGTGGAAGAAAATATTCAGATTTGGTCGAAGGGGGAAATTGAGTCTGCGATTCATAGGGCCATATGAGATTACCGAAAGGATTGGCCCAGCTTTGCCGATAGAGTTAGAGAAAATACACAATGTGTTCCATGTATCGATGTTAAGGCGTTCTCGCTCCGATCCTTCGTATGTGATTCCTCCAACATAAATTGAGGTACGATCGGACATGACATATGAGGAGGAGCCGATTAAGATTTTGGCTCGAGAGGTGAAACAGTTGAGGAACAAGAGTATAGCATTAGTGAAAGTGTTATGGAAAAACATGGTGTAGAAGAGGCTACGTGGGAACCAGAAGAAGCCATAAGAGAGCAATATCCAAACCTTTTTACCGATAAGATTTTCGAAGGCGACAATCTCTAAAGGAGGGGAGAGTTGTAACAACTCGATTTTAGGGCTAGTCAGAACAGTGGTTACGAGACAACAAAATCGAGGTCGAGGAAAATTATTTTGATGTTATTTTATGTGTTATGACATTAATATATGGCTATGTGAAAATTTTGGTGCTTTAATTTTAAGGATTTCATGCTTAATTGTGAAAAAGGACTAAATCGCATTAAGTGCGAAAGATCTATTTTTCAAGGTAGAGGTGTCAAATAGCCATAGAATATTAAACTGGAGGTCCTTAAAGTGCAATTAGACCAATTAGAGTAAGTTGGCCGGCCATATAGCTTAGGGAGACAAGAGCATTTAATTCTTTGTGGAATTAGGTGACAAAAGATGAATAAAATAAGATGCATAAAAGATAATATCATCTTTTACTATTCACATACCTTCTCCACTGAAAATTGAAGAGAGAATAGGGATTTAGAAGCTCAAGTTTTCACCAAAACAAATCCCTTGCTAGTAAGTTAATTTGATGATTATTTTTTATGACTTTTGTACTATTGAAGTCCCCAAAGCTTAAGCTAGCTAATGAGGGGACTAAGTTGTGAATAGTTGAAAGTCTAGGGACTTTCCAAGAGAGAGTTTTTTATGTTAGCTGAGTTTTTATGGGAGAAAATGAATGTTAGGGAGATGGGTTGTAAAAGGTGTTTGCATGAAAACACCTAAATAGGACTTGAATGCAAAGATTTAAATTGTGTCATAAATGCATGAAATAGTTGGAATTGTCAGTAGTTGTAAGAGAAATAAATGTTCAGCTAGGATTGATTAATGATAAAATGTGCTGAAAAATGATTTACGAGTCTAGGGGCAAAATCTTAATTTTGCCATTGTGCAAGGGCAAAATGGTCATTTTTGCCTAAGTGTAGATTTTGATGCATTATAATCATAGAATGATTTAAGTGAGTGAAATTTATTGTTATAGATCAAGAAGAGCGTGGAATCAACCTTGACCGGGGAAAAGGCAAGGTTACGGATTAAACCGCAAATTGAAACGTTTTGTACCTAGGTAAGTTTATTTGTAAACGATGCATTTTATATACACATTGTTGTTGCTAATTGGTGCATGGCATGATTGAGAATATGTATATTCCAAGTGGATTGAATTCGGTAGCTATTGAATAATTCTCGTATGAATGATGAAATAGATATGTAAATGTGAAATAACAACACTTGACGGTGGCTAAGTGCGATACCACCTTAATACTTAACTACGATGGGCTAAGTGCGATACCATCATCTATTTATTATTTGGTGGGCTATGTGCATTACCACCGTTATTACCCTTTTCGGTACGCTAAGTGCGATACCACCCTATTAGAGATTAATGGTGGGCTAACTGCAAAACCACTGAGTAATTGGTAGTATTATGAATGGTGAATTGGAAATTATGATGTGTTGTTTCATGTGGTTTTGTGGTGATAAGTGCAGGGAATGTATGCTACTAAATGAGAGCATTTTGCTTGCTATATAGTTGAAATATGGTAAGAGATGAAAAGAGTAGCATGACTAAGGAATGTGGATGGTTTTTGCTTAGTGCATAATGTTATTTTATTGAATGTGATGCATCCCTGAATGTGCTAGATTGTGTACTCATGCAAGAGGGCAAGGTGATAGCATATGCCTCTAGACAATTAAAATCGCACGAGAAGAATTATCCGACTAACGACTTGGAGTTAGCTACAATTGTTTTTGCACTAAAGATTTGGAGACACCATTTGTATGGTGAGAGATGTCAGTTGTTCACTGATCGTAAGAGCCTAAAGTACTTGATGACTGAAAAGAGTTGAACCTTAGGCAACGGAGATGATTAGAGTTGATAAAAAATTACTGGTTAGTAATTGACTACCATCCGGGAAAGGCGAACGTGGTTGCCGATGCCTTGAGCAGGAAATCCCTGTTTGCATTAAGAGCCATGAATACACGGATAGCTTTGTCAGATGATGGTTCTATTCTAGCCAAGTTGAGAGCTAGACCAATGTTTCTTCAAGAAATTTGTGAAGCTCAGAAAGACGACATTGATTTGCGAGCGAAAAGAGTTTAATGTGAGTCAAATGTTGAGTCAGACTTTCGGATAAGTCCTGAAGGATGTCTGATGTTTCGTGATAGGATCTGCGTACCCAGAGATGATAAGCTTATTCGGAAGATTCTGCATGAAGCTAATAGTCGATGTTTGTCTGTACATCCAGGCAGCATGAAGATGTATAACGACTTGAAGAAATGGTATTGGTGGCCGAGTATGAAGAAAGACATTTCTGAGTTTGTGTCGAGATGCCTAATTTGTTAAGAAGTGAAGGCTGAACACCAAGTACCTTCGGGTCTACTTCAGCCTATTATGGTTCCCGAGTGGAAATTGGACCGTATTACTATAGACCTCGTGACGGGTTTACTATTGATGCCAAAAAAGAAAGATGTTGTATGGGTCGTGGTTGATAGACTCACGAAGTCAGCCCATTTCGTCGACTACTCGCTTGATAAGTTGGCAGATTTGTATGTGACAAAAATAGTAAGACTTCACAGAGTATCTTTATCGATTATTTAGGATAGAGATCCGAGATTTACGTCACAGTTTTGGAAAAAGTTGCAAGAGGCCTTAGGCAAAAAAATTGAGCTTCAGTACAGCTTTCCATCCGCAAACCGACGAGCAGTCGGAGAGAGTAATACAGATACTTGAGGACATGTTTCGATGTTGTGTTTTGGAATTCCAGAGTAATGGGGAGAAATATTTACCGTTGGTGGAATTCGCCTACAATAAAAGCTTTCAGTCGAGTTTGAAGATGGCACCTTATGAGGCACTGGATGGGCATAAGTGCCGAACGCCCCTGTATTGGATAGAACTCAAAGAGAATCAGATTCACGGGGTCGATTTAGTTAGAGAAACTAAAGATAAGGTAAAAGTGATAGATGAGTGTCTGAAAGCTGCCTCAGATAGACAAAAGTCCTATTCGGATTTGAAAAGGAAAGAGATTGAGTTTCAAGTAGGTGATAAAGTGTTTCTGAAAGTATCACCATGGAGAGAAGTCCTCAGATTTGGTCGAAAAGGCAAATTGAGTCCGCGTTTTATCGGACCATATGAGATTACCGAGAGGATAGGGTCGGTAGCTTATAGTTTGGCCTTACCACCAAAGATGGAAGAGATTCATAATGTTTTCCATGTGTCTATGCTACGTTGTTACTGATCAGACCCTTCGCATGTGATTGTACCATCTGAGGTAGAAATTCAACCGGACTTGACTTATGGCGAAAAGCCGGTTAAGATTTTGGCACGAGAGGTCAAGCAGTTGAGAAACAAAAGTATAGTTCTTGCGAAAGTACTATGGCAAAGGCACAGGATAGAAGATGCTACATGGGAGCCCAAGAAGGCTTTAAGAAACTAATATCTTAATCTTTTCACCTGTAAGATTTTCGAGGACGAAAATCCTTAAGGGGAAGAATTGTAACAACCCGATTTAGGGGCTAGTCAGAATAGTGGTCTCGAGACCACTAATTTGAGGTCGGAGAAAATTATTTTGATGTCATTTTATGAGCTATAACATGATTATATAGGTGCAAGAAAATTCTAGAGCTTTAATTTTAGCGATTGCATGCTTAAACGCAAAAAAGGACAACGCAAAAAAGGACTAAATCGCATAAAGTGCGAAAGTTCTATTTTATGAGCTAAAGGTGTCTAATATCCATAGCATTTTAATTGGATGCCTTTAATGTGCAATTAGACCTTTCTAAAGGTCATGGCCGGCCATAGGGGGACAAAGAAGTCAAAATTAGTCAAATTTGTTGTAGTAGGTGGATTAAATTGATGAAATAGAATAAAATAAAGAAAAGATGATATCCTTCTATTCACTCATCTTCTTCCACCAAAAATTAGCAGCAAATAGGGGTTTAAAAACCCAAAAATTTCAGCAAGCTCTTCACCTTACAAGTAAGTGATTTTAATGGTTTTTCTTGATAATAAGTATACTTTTGAAACCCCTAAAGCTTAAGCTAGTTAAAGATGGGACTATCTTGCAAAATGATTGAAAGTTTAGAGTTTTTTCATGTGAGCTTTTAAGTTGTTTGCTGCATTTTTATGGAAGAAAATGGGTCTTAGTTGTTAGATAAACAACTTTTGTGAAAGGCGTTATCATGAAAACACCTAAAAGGACCTTTTTTGTAAAGGTTGTAAAATGTATGGTAAATGTGTGAAATAATGAGTATTGAGGGCTGCTATAAGAGTAATAAATGTTCACCTAGGCTCGTTAAAGAAAGCAATTTGATTATAATTGATTTCTGAGCCTAGGGGTAAAATGGTCATTTTGTGAAAGCTTAAGGGCAAAATAGTAATTTTGCCAAAATTATGCATATTGAAATGTATTTATTAATGTGACAATTAAATAAGCTAAATTGTTATTATAGATCAAGAAGATTAAAGAATTAACCTCGACCGAGGAAAGGGCAAAGAATCGGACTAGATCGGCAATCTAGCTTATTTTTGAAATCGAGGTAAGTTTGCGTGTAATGAGTTCAACGCCATGTTAGTATGATTTTAAATGTTTGATGTTTGTGAGGATGTATGGTATATCTACGAATTTGAATAATGGTGTTGTATGAGAAAACGATGAGAATTGTGATGTTGAAGTCCTGGTTGGACTTGAATAAATGAGAGAACAATATCATTGAGACTTGAGATGTGCAAGGTCCTGTATAAGACCATGTCTGGGACATGGCCTCGGCACCAAATTGAAATCTCGTATAAGACCATATCTAGGATATGGCATCGGCATTGAATATGAGAATCGTATAAGACCATATCTGGGATATGGCATCGACAATCAACATGAGATCCCGTATGAGACCATATCTGGGATATGGCATCGGCATTGAGAAGTGACCCCACGTAAGACCACATCTGGGATGTGGCATTAGCATCGTAATTATGTGAATGTGAATGATCATGTATCCTTGAATATCCCAAGTGATTCAATGGGGTAAATAGCTAAGCTTATGATAGAGATGTGATTAATGTTAAGACTATGTGATCAAGTGATACAGGTATATGTGAGTAATTCACGAGAATGATTTTCGACATGTGACAAGATGTATAATTGGTAAGAGTAAGTATGAGTAAGTTATGGGAATGAGCTTAAGACTTGTGTTTTTATTAAATGAAAAGAATGGATGACATTATGAGCTTTATGTTGCTATTTATTTCATGCAAACTTCCTAAACTTTATGCTTACTCCTCTCATTTCCCTTTTCCTTGTAGCATTGCCAAGTTAGCTCAAGAATTCGTGGAACATCGATGTTCAGAAAATCACACTATCAACCTCATTTGGTATAGCATAGTTAAATTTATTTTGATTATGGCATGTATAGGACTCGATCATTTCGTTATGTCATATTTGTTAGCCAAAGTGTTGGCTATTAACGTTGTCCAATTCATTTTGTAAATGGTCATTGGAAATTGGCCAATACTTGAAAAATCTCATATATTCAAAGATGATAAAAATCATGAAGTGAATGCTTGTGCAGATGTTTTGATTTGGAGTTCTTGGAAGCATCTTATGGTCATTTTATATGTTGGATTGAATTGGTATAGGTATGGTTTCTTTGTAGGGTGGCATTGGGCTTAGTAGATAGCCTTATAAATGTCCACATGGGTAGACACACAGGCGTGTGTCTAGGCCATGTGTGACAGATGGTCGGCCCCACAGGCGTGTTGAAAGGCCGTGTGTCCCCTTGCATACTAGGTTTGCAAGTCAAAATGCTCCACGGGCAAAGACACGGCCGTGTGTCTCAGCCGTGTGGGAGGCACGACCATGGACATGAGCATGTGCCCAGGCCGTGTGAAGTCTGCACCTGAAATTGGGAATTTAATTCGCCCCACGGTCGAAGGACACTAGCGTGTGGCAAGCTGTGTGAAATAAGTCAGTGTCGACCACGAGTAAAGCACACGGAAGTGTCGAGGCCGTGTGAGGGACACGGGCCAGAGACACTGGCATGTGTTTGGCAGTGTGAAAACCCCTGTAGGTTCAAAATGAGAAATAAATCGATACGGGTGTGGAACACAGGTATGTGAAATTCCACACAGGCGTGTCCTTTCCTCCACAGAGGTGTCTTGCCCTCTTTTAAGTAACAATTTTCTAAAGTCTCCCTTGAAAACCAAGAGTGCTCTCTATAGAGTCCTAGAGAGAGCAATAACTACTGTAGCTTGGGACGGAAGAGAGTGGTGGGGTGGAGAAGGAGAGTAGTAAGGAGATCTCATTGTTTGTAAGTAGTAAGGAGATCTCATTGTTTGTGGAATAACCTATTCAATTATCAATTAAGAGTTCATTGGTGGTGCCGAATGTCAAGCCGACTTTGATATGTTCAATTTGGACAAAGAAATCTTTTAATCCAGAGAGCTTTATGGCACAGTTGAGGAGTATATGGAAGACAAAGAAAAAGTTTGAAATCTAGGTGGTAGGGCAAAATCTTTTTTCAATCATTTTTTACTTAGAAGAAGATCTGGAGACGATCATGGAAGGACGTTCTTGGTTATTTCGCAAGTATCTTATTTTGTTTGATAAATTAAGAAACCCGTTGGAACGGGATCAAATTCGGCTTACTACATCATCATATTGGATTAAAATCGGGCCATGTTTACCAGAGTTTGATAAGAAGGATCTGTTGCACGCTATTGGGGGCACCTTCGGAGGAGTTCTCAGGTCTGAAATTAATGGCGATACTTGCAGACTTAGGGTTAATTTGGATGTTCAGAAACCCCTTCGGAGAGGTATCTTTGTTTCAAGTGAGAATAGCGTTAAATCACGGATCCCTTTCAAATTTGAAAAATTACCAGTCTTTTGTTTTGGGTGTGGTAGAATGGATCACGGTCTCAATGACTGCTTGCTGATAAATTCTGCAGAAAAGAATAAAATTAGAGAAGATCCTCCTTACACTATTGCATTAAAAGCTGAATCAAAAGTGGTGGGGAGAGAATGTATGAAGTTTAATGCCTTTGCTAAAAAGTTGGGCTCGCAGTACACCGACATAGGAAAATTAAAGGAGCATTATAGGTCAGAAAAGGATGTTGAATCTAAGATCATGCAAGGAAAAATACTAGGAGGAAAAATATTGACGAGTTGGGAGGAAGGACTAAAGGAACAAGAGGATAATTATAATTTGATGGAGATTGGGATGCCGAATGAAGATAATAATAAAAGGGAGGGATTCTTAAAAGTCCCCAACAAGTCAAGTTGGAAAAGGTTAGTTTTAATGAATCAAACAGATTATCGAAAGCATGTAAACTTTGGGGCTAAAAGGAAATTTTTTGAAGAAGAGGATGGTAAGGACTACATGGGCATGCCAAATGGAGATGGAGCGAAAAGGTTAAAAAATGGTGATTTAGATAGCAAAGCAGTAGATTGCAGGGAGACAATATTTGATGATGCAGAACATATTATTTTTTTCAAATAATTCAGGATCGGCGGCTGCCAATGGGCAAGCCGACCGGACACAATAAAAAACATTTGCTGAAATGTTCGTGGGTTGGGGAGCCCACGGGCGGTACGGAGGCTGCGACATTTAATCAAGTAGCACAATCCCCATATGGTCTTCTTAATGAAGATGAAGTTAGATCAAAAGTGCATGGAAAGGGCCAGAAAAAGTTGTAGTTTTATCAATGGAATTGATATTGAAGCAGAGGGGTCTCAAGGCGGGTTGTGTTTAGCATGGAAATGAGACATTAAGGTAACTATGAAAAGCTTATCTAAGTGGCATATAGATGCAATAGTGAAGGATGATGGCGTCCAGGAAGAATGGAGGTTTATGGGATTCAATGGTTCACCATATTTAAAAGACAAGAATTTTGCATAGAACTTGCTCAGAAGACTAGGCCAAGACTGTAATTACCTGTGGCTTGTTGCAGAAGATTTTAATGAAATTATGTATTCTTTTGAGAAAAAAGGGTGGAGTGCCAAGGGACCAGAAGAAAATGGAAGCATTCAGAGATACATTAGAGGAGTGTCAACTAATGGATATTGGGTATTAGGGAGCTTGGTTCACGTGGGAAAGGGGAAATCTTCTAGAGACAAACATAAGAGAAAGATTAGATAGAGGGGTTGCAAACGAAAAATGGATAACCTTATTCCTTATGGGTAACATTCAACATCCTCATTATTCAACATCAGATCATTTCCTTCTCCTTATAAGTACAGATAGCGCGTTTAACTTATCAGGAAATCAAAGATTCCATTTCGAAGCCTGATGGACCATGGAGGAATTCATTGAGGGAATTATTAGAGAAATTTGGGAGTCATCTTCAGAACCGTTAATGGAGAAATTGAAGAATTTGCAGAGTAGTCTGAAGGAATGGGCATGCGTAAATAAGAGCAAGAAGGAGGGTCTAAAAAAGAGGCTAAGAAAAGAGCTTGAAATTTTGTTGAGGAAAGAAAGAAATGATGAAACGATGGCAAAGATTATTGACACGAAAATCCACTTAAACATGGAGATTGATAAAGATGAAATGTATTGGGAGCAAAGAGCTAGAGCAAGCTGGCTCTAGCTTGGGGATAAAAATATCGCCTATTTTCACAAATGTGCAACAGTTCAAAGATGAGCTAATTCAATTACCAAGTTGGTTTTGGATGATGGTAAGGACATCATCGATCGATCATAAATAAATGAGGCTGCCACGGTATATTTTGAAGAACTTTTTACATAGAAGGGAGTTGCAAATCCATGTAAGGTGTTGGAGGGCATCGAAGAAAGTATTTCTCATGAGATTAATGAAGGTTTACTATCTTCTTTTAGGGAAGAAGAAGTTCGAACAACATTGAGGGGGATGGGACCCATAAAGGCACCAGGATTGGATGGATTTCCAGCATTATTCTTCTAGAGGTAGTGGCATATAGTAGGTAAGGAGGTTTTGGAGTATTGTTTAGGAATTTTGAATGATAAAAAGGGGGGTTGAATCAGTTAATATGACAGATATTGTGCTTATTCCTAAAGTTTTAAAACCACAACTCTAGTAAACTTTAGGCCTATTAGTCTATGCACAGTTATGTATAAACTAACGAAAAAAAATAGCTAATAGATTGCAAGGTGTCATGGGTAATTGTATTGATAAGGTCCAGAGCGCATTTGTCCTAGGCCGACTGATCTCAGACAATGTACTTTTAGCATATGAAATTTTACATATGGTTCGGCAAAAACAAATAGGGAAAAAATGGTATATGGCGGTAAAGCTGGATATGAGCAAAGCTTACGACAGGGTGGAGTGGGATTTTGTTAAAGAAGTGATGCTTAAGATGGGGTTTGCAAAGGAATGGGTGGGATTGATAATGAAATGCATTACTATAGTCTTTTATGTGGTAAACATTAACGGAAGGAGGGGAAATTCTTTCAACCTACTAGGGGACTCCGGCAGGGTGACCCATTAAGTCCATTTCTATTTCTCATATACTGTGAAGGTCTTTCATCTTTGATGAGAACAGCGAAGACAAAAGGTTTGGTAAAAGGAGCAAAGGTAAGTAGAAGAGGGCCAAAGATATCTCATTTATTATTTGCAGACGATTGCATGATGTTTGACGAAGCAATAGAAAAGGGAGCTAGGATTCTGAAAGACATATCGAAGGATTATGAAAGCTGTTCAGGCCAATGTGTTAATTTTAGCAAATCTACCATTTTCTACAGTTTGAATACAATTAAAGAGACAAAAGAAGTAGTGTCAACATTGTTAGGAGTAAGGAGCTCTTTAAGTCAGCAGAAATATTTGGGTCTTCCAAATGTGGTGGGTAGACGGAAAAAAGAGGCTTTTGCTATGCAGATCGAAGGTTGGAGCACCAGGCTACTATCTCAAGGGGGAAAAGAAATTTTTATAAAATCAATTTTGCAGGCAATACCTACTTATGCTATGTCTTGCTTTCTTTTTTCCTAAAGCCTTATGCGAGATAATCGAAAGTAAATTTGCTAGATTTTGGTGGCAAAAAGGAGTTAGAAAACGAGGAATTCATTGGTGTCAGTGGAGGTTATTATGCCGGCCTAAAGAAGAAGGTGGTTTGGGGTTTAAAAGTATGGCTCAGTTTAATATTTCCCTCTTGGCAAAACAAGGGTGGAGATTGTTAAATTTCCCGGATTCACTAGTAGTGCAAGTTTTCAAAGCGAAGTATTTTCCTGGAAGTAATTTTCTTAATTCGTGTCTGGGGAATTCGAGTTCTTATGTGTGGCGCAGTATTTGCGCAACTAAGGATACATTGGAGAAAGGTCTAATTTGGAAAGTAGGTACGGGTACGAATATTTCAGTTACTAAAGACGCATGGATTCCAAATTATGTTAATGTTAAATTAATGTCCGGAGTTGATAATTTGCAATATGATAAAGTAGCGGAGTTAATCAACAGTAACGAAAAAGACCAGAATAGAGAATTGATTGTTAATACCTTCCCAGAAGCAGAAGCTAAACTGATTCTTCGAATTCCTCTGGCGTTGGAACCTCATAAGGATTTTCTTGCTTGGAATGGCAAACTGTCAGGCGAGTTCTCAGTTCGGAGCACCTATAAACTATTACAAAGCTTTGATCCTACAGCTTGTGCTTCATCTATAGGGATTTCTACAGAAAACTTTGGAATATTGATCTACTTACTAAAATTAAAATTTTTATTTGGAAAACTTCTTGGAACTATCTAACTACTCGGGTGAATATGACTTTCAGAAAATTAGCAACTAGTAGTTTGTGCCCTTGGTGTGGTGAAGGAGAAGAGACAATGAATCATCTTTTCCGAGAATGCCCTGTTTCAATGGCAGTATGGAGAGTATTGTCAGAGTCAGAGTTTGTAATGTTCCCAAATTCAGAGTTTGTTGAGTGGCTTACCATGGTCTTGGCTTTTCTCCCTCTGAAACAATGCAGAATCTTTTGTGTAGCGCTGTGGGCCATTTGGGGGGACAGGAACTCTTGTATTCATGACAAAATGAGCAGATTAGGTCAGGAAATTGTAAGTTTTGTTCATAGCTATCTTAGGGAACTTGATGGAGCCAGAAAAGAAACCCAAAAAGTCTCTAAAGTGAATATGAAATGGAGTCACCCACCTGGACAGGTAGTAAAAATAAACTTCGATGAGGCATTCAACGTGAGAAGCAAACATTCGGCGTCCGGGTACAGGGATAGTAATGGACACGTTCTCATTTCAAGTACAGAAATTCACAGAGGGGTGGCTTCCGCTTTTGTTGCTGAAGTAATCGCCTGCCGACGAGCAACCCAAATAGCCCTCGACATGAATGGAAAAGATATCATTATAGAAGGTGATTCATTATCAATTATAAAGAAATGCAAGAATACAGTTTTTAACAAATCACAGGTAGGGACATACATTCACGATATTCATAGATGAAATCCAGAGCCAGAAGACTAAGATTTGAGTTTATTCCAAGATCAGGAAACAGTCTAGCCCACATATTAGCAACAGAATCATTGAAAAGGAAGGAAGGGATTTACTTGACCAATAGTGTTCCAAGTTATGCCAAAAAACAGGCGAGGAATGAAAGTGTGAGAGAGCCGGATTGAGAAGATGAAGAGATGATGAGGCAGAGGAGAGTTTTCAAATGGTAAGCCTAACAGTCTCAAGCACATTTAACTCCCCTCGAAAACTGATATCGCCATTAATGGAAGAAATGAAAGATGTAATATGACTTGATAGGCGAGAGGCTATCTGATTGGGTAATAGGACGGTGGTTTTCTTTTCTAATTCTGCGTTCTAGATTTTTCTTTCGTTAGACAGTTTTATTCCGGGCCAAAATGCATTTGGCCAATTTCAATTTTCATGTACTCTTTATTATTTATTTTATTAAAAGCCCAATCTGATTCTTGATTCAAAAAAGTAACAATTTTCTAAGTGCTTAAAAGTTTCTAGTTTGGTTCCAAACCATTCCAAATGTATGTTTAGGGCCTCGTAGACCCATAATAAGGAAGTTATGTACATCAATGAAAAAGTTTTAAGTTGGAACGAAATTTTATAGCCCGATGTTGTATGTTTAAGTAAGTTAAGTTTGGTAATGCCTCGTATCCAGTTCCGGTGTTGAACACGGGTAAGGGGTGTTACAAAATTGGCAAAGGAAAAGGTCTTTGGATGTTAGGAAAATCAAAAGGATAAAGGCAATTTTGAGAGAACTTTTGATTTTAGATCTAACAAATTTTTGAATTGGTTGAAAGCATGGAGGGAAGAGACGGTGGGTTGTCATATATAGCCAACCAAATTTTAAAATTTGGGCTATTTACCCCTAAGCCCCCTCTTATTTCCTCTCTTATTCTGATAGCTCATATTTCAATTAACTCTCTTATTTTATACATTATATCTCTAATTTAAAAACTGTTCCAATTTAATCCTCACTAATTCACGTTTATTAACTCAATTATTTTTATTATTACTATTATTAATTAATTACCTATTTTATTTTATTAATTCCTAATTTCTATGACACTAATCCTGATTTCTCATTCGAGCCTGCAATTAAATTACCCGATTCTACTAATTCGATTTTTAAGGTGTGGCAATATGTATGTCTACATATATGTAGACAATGAAAATGTTAGGAAGCTGTGGTATAAAGGAATATGTGTTGGATTAAACACTATATGAACTCTTCATGGGAGTCTTAAACATTAATTTCATAAGGTGATTCGTTAACAAACCATGAAAATATAGGTTGAGCCTCATAAGTCAATTGATTTAAATGAATTTGTTAGTAGCACTAAAATATGGTGTAACACCCCAAACCTGGCCCAGAAGTTAGGCCCGAACCTGGCGTGTCACGTTGAAGTGTTTTTTGAAAACCATGTTTTCATTGAAAACCCTCCTTAATATTTAAAAACTAAAGTATCAGTTTGTGTTCGTTCAATTTCAAAAATGTGGTTCATTGAAAAGTTAATCACTTTTAAAAACGTTATTAACTTCGTTAAAAATCTCTTTTAGTTGCGGAAACTAATTTAAGGTAAATAAGTTTAAAAAGTAAGTTTTTAAAAACAGTAATTGGGTTGAAAACTCGTCTACGTCTAATGGATATAAAATGTAACAAAATCCTAAATTCAGAATTAAATCCAGATAGGCCTTATTATAGAAATTAAAACCCAAAACGGAATTTAAAACATATATAAAGTCCAAAGCATAACAGCCGCAGTCATGTGGTAACCTCTAAGTCCCTCGCAGCACCGATCCTTCTAATGCTGGGGATTACCTGCACAGTTAAAAATGGGGTGAGTTTACAAAAACTCAGTGTGTAATCCCCTTACTAGAGTAACGATCGGATAAAGAAATGGCCCCAAAAGCGATGCAGGGCCAAAGCCCTTTAACGATACTGATGCAAGATCCGATTCCAGAGCATGCGTGGGCCAAAGCCCACTACAATATCATTTGGGTCACAGCTCATAACAGAATCAATTGAGCCTAGACCAAACCAATAACAGAACAACTGGCCTAAGCCCAGTATAGTGACATATCTCATAAATAGATATGCAACAGTATGAGGATGCTTCCCACCCCGATCCAGCCAACACACCTCCCGTACCAACCCTACACTTATGTGGGAATAAAATCGACCCACCCAACCAACACACCAAGCTTACCATCGGTTGCGGCACAAAGTCAACAGAACGGATCAGTGCCGTGAATAAAACGACTAAAAGCCATAAACATCGCAGCAACGCTGCCAGTTAATAGAACGGCTAAAAGCCATAAACAGAATGGTTATAAACCATAATCAGGATGGCACAGAGCCATAATCAGGATGGTTTAAATCTATCGGCAACTGTAATAAGTTTGGCACATAGCCATCAGCGATGGTAATATAATCGGCACACAGCCACGGGTAATTATGATCGACACAGAGTCATCAATATATATGTTAGGCACATAGCCACGGGTAAATACGACTGGCACAAAGCCATAATCAAGATGGCACAGAGCCATATTTAGGTTGGCACAGATCCAAAATTAGATTACGCGGCTTTAAGCCGTCCGTTGGTCCACAGTCATCTCATGTAACCAGTGCGACCTTAACAGATCAATACTGGGTCCATAGTCGTCTCATGCGACCCGTGTGACCCTATTAGAACTTCCTCTGTATCAATGTCCCAACCCCATGCAATATGTTGTGTATGTCATGCTCAATAATTATACGTGTATGTAAAATGGCCATGCTCAGTAACAGTCATTTAGACATATATTAAAAGCATATTAGTCATACAACCACTGTCAAGTCAGTTAAAACACAGTCATACAATCCCAGTCAAATCATAGCACAAGCCAGTCCTTTACCCACAAAGGCAAAAACATTTTACCCTATAAGGGTATTTCGGTAATCTTATTGTACAGGGGTATTTAGGTAATTTTGCAAACCAGGAGTATTTCGATAATTTCACAAATCGAGGGTATTTCGGTAATTTCACAAATCGGGGGTATTTTGGTAATTTCACAATCCAAGGGTATTCGGTAATTTTATAAATCGGGGGTATTTCGGTAATTTTACAATCCAAGGCTTAACGACCCAATAGAAGGTCCATCGTCACCTCGAGCGACTTAAGTAACCCAAAAAGACACAACGGTGTAAAGGGCCTAAGGCCCATTATTCGACCTAAGTGGGCCCACACGCTCGTGTGGCCCAATTAGCCTAGAAACAGCCACAGTTTTGCAAACATCACAATCCAAACAACACTTACCACATCACATACATTTTATCCGTGTGGGCTCATACAGCCCATTTCAACCCATCGAAGCCTAGAACAGCCCAAGGCTACGAGAGCGCTTGTGGTGGCCTCTACAGACTAATGCCCATGTTTGTGGGCTCGGTTCACCACACGTATGATCGCACGCTCGTGTGGCATCATACGCTATATTTCTAGCTTTTTGGCATTTTGCTGATCTACAGTCATAGCAGTGTAACAATACATACTTTCGTCTTTTCAGCCGGTTATCAAACATAGCATATAGTTACACACTTTATCGGCTTTCCCGCCGACTATCGAATACAGGTTACTGTCACACACCTGATCACGTAGAGTACTAAAAATTCATGATCGCCAGAACCGATATTCAAACATAACATTCAGTTAATCACTTGTCAAATAGTGTTAGAAAAACACTTAACAACCACTTAACCGAGAGGTCGACTACTACTTGCCTTGACTAGATCGGTCGACTGTGATTAGCCGACTCGAACCAGAGTTTGGTGTAGCCACCCTTCCGCATCCTGGCGGAAAGTCCTGAATAGCCAACACTGCACGCCTCTTAAACTTGGGAGTCGAGGCTACGCGCTCAATCTCAGCCGGCATCTTTGCCATCACTTTATCACTAACACCCTCTTTATAGCACCTAATTCCAGAATGGTACTGACTGCCTACCTTGAATAACAACCGGTTCCTCTCTTTAACCACCGATCAAAGCCGCCTTCTAAAACTTGACAAAATCTGTATAGCATTACCACCTTGTTAACTAAGACCGTGAATGACAAAGATTAGAACCAAAAGAACAACAACTTACCACTACTTAGGAGTATTTGGCCTCCTAAGGTACACTCTAGGCTTGAGTCCCACGAAGAACAGTCACACTCCTATCATAAACGGTGGATAAAGATAGTGTGAAGGAGGAAGCTTATATCACAAAGAGAGAAAGAGGGATAAAAGACCAAAAGGTATTCGGTCACGCAAAACAAATGAGAGAGGGAGAGGGTGGAGAGGCTCAGTTCAAAGATGAAAGAAAAGAATAGCCACAAACATGTAAGAACAACTCCTATATTTGGCCTTTCAATTCTACACTAAAACGGCAAGGAGGTCGAAAGGTTGCACGAACGGTAAAATTCCAGAATATGCACGGCAATACAGAGAAAAGAGGAAAAGAAACTGAAAAAAAAAAGAAAACCCGAAATGGCACAAAGAATTCAACACTATGGGAAAAAAAAGGTCCTATGACCGAGTTTGCACAATGGAGAGTTCAAATTTTGGCAAACAACCCTTCCCATTTCAAAATCCCTAATTTTTTCCTTGAATATAGCCACCAACCGAGTTTGAATTACAATCAAACTCCTTCATCCAATCTTCTTCCCTTAAAACACTCCCCTAAATAACTCAACCTTCAATTTAAATTTCCTTGAAACACTCATGACCAAGTCATCCACAGAGTCTCAGTCCAACTTCACTTCCTTCCATGGCCATCAGCAAAAATAATCCCTATTTGCACAAGCGGGGATTCAAACCTCTGACCACTAGCTCACTTATAACGCCACCTCCACTAGACCACATTGCTCCTTGTGATATAAATTCATCCAAAAATATTCTTAAAGCCTACCCACTAACATCAAGGCTCCTTTAAGAGAAAACATAAATTTTTGCTAAAGCCCAGGTTTGAACCGAGGAATTCTCCAACACTCCCAAACACTCCTAATCACTTAACCATTAAAGCAACAACCAATTTATGATATTTCTTGCACACATAAACTTTTATGTGCAGTCTCCTAGCGGCTCCCACGCACAAGGCCCAATCCTACTAGGCCCAAATTCAAGGCGTTACATATGGCTTGAATGAATTTGTATGACATGTTTTAAAAGGGCTCAACACTATCAAAGTATAGGATAAGGAGGTTTATCCTTAGTCTGAGCTCGTCAAGCTCACATGTTAGTGGTTTAAAACGAGTAGATTTAAGATTTTCCAAGGAGGTTGGACTTCGACTTGGGAGCATTACATCACTGATTGAGGTTTTAAAGGTTGTAATTCAGTAATTGATTGTTTTTAGCATTAAAATTATGGTATTTACGCAAATACTTAGTTTGGATTTGAATTTGTAAAAAAAATATATATATTTGTAATTCAAGCCATTTATGTGTTTTATATCAAGCTTTATTTCATGGTTTACCTCGAATGTGTTTAAGACATGTCTTTCGAGTTTTAATGAGATTTGAAATTGATTTATAATGCCTTGGAACATGGAAATGATATGGATATGTTTCATCATGATTTTAAGTGTTTTTTGCCTAAATTTTAGCTTCAATGACTTAGGGTTTGGTACCGTTGCCTTGGGTATCAATACCAAGTTTGCCAGAATGTAAATTGTTGTAGTACAGAGACTAAGTATCGATACATTCGCCTTAGGTATCGACACTTTGTCCCATGGACAAGGCCACTACACTGTTTTGGTGCTTTTGAGCTCTCCAAGGCTCGTAGTTTGTCCCGGATACCTCCACTCACCTACAATTTAATTTTAAATGTTTTCAATATGATTTTAAATTTATTAATTTGACTTTAACTATTTTGTATGATTGTATATAAATGGTTTAAACTTCAATATTTTTAATAAATTAAGGATTTTTATCACAATTGTATTCTGGTAATATCTCTCATCCATACCTATAAACGAGATAAGTGTGAAACATATAAACACTATTATTAAAATTTAACAAATTCAAATATTTGAAAAAATAATTCTAATCCTGAATTGGATTTAAATGCTAATATTCAAATATTAAACAAATTCAAACATCATACAAAACCGATTAGTATTCTTCAAGATTATGTTATCCTCTTATAAGGCTTCAAAGCAAGCAACTTATAAGAAAAGGTTGGAATTCATATTATAAACGAAAATTAATAAATTAGTCTCAAAAGTAAAAATCCTCCAACAAATTACATTAAAAAGTTTGGATTCTTGAAATTAGTTTTCAACAGAGGACTTTGATTGGATTCTTGGAAAAGTTTTGTATTTTGTTTTGTTTTTAAATAATTTTTAGTTTTGTTGTAATTTTTATATTTTTTATTTTTAAAAAATTTAGATGATGATGTCATTATCTGACACGTGATGAACAACGAGCAGTTTAAAACTTTCACCGTTTTTATGAATATGATGATGCAGTTCATTTACGACTTTATTAATTATATATCCGCTCAACAATTTGATTTTAAATTAATTTTTCAAATTAATAAAGTATTTAAATTACACCTATTTTTATTAGTTTATAAAAATTTATATATCTTTCAATAAATATACCTTTTCTAATTATAATGATAAATATAATCTAATATTAATTAAACCAGTGTAAGCTTACAGTATACAAGTTTATTATAAAAAGAAAAATACAAGCTTAGCTTTTTTATATGAAGCAAAAATAATCTCATTTTTGTTGAAAAATAATAATCTCATTTTTCTCATTAAAAATAGTAAAAATATATAAAAGAAAGTTTGTCATTGTAAGTTTATTGCATATTTATTTCCATTTTTGCATAAATTATAAGATTTTCCATCAATTTCCTTATTGTTATGGCAGCTTTCTCCACTTTCCCTCATTTCTCCTTTTACCCTAAAACTCAAGATGGGTTCCCTTACATAAAGCTTCATTACAAAAGTCTCTCCTCAGCCCCTCTTTCTTTTTGGCTTTATTGTATAATGATGAACATGTTCTTCCCCACGAGCTACTGATGAAACCCTTTTGTAAACTAAGCTTTTCACCTTGTTGAATTGATTAGTTCATTTTTGGGGTGTTTTATAATACCATCAATATTTTAGGACCTTCTCTTGAAAAATGGCAGAAAATCTTGACTGTTCAGCCTCAAATCTTCTCTGTACAGAGAACACAAGCTCTTGCTTTGATGGTGATCGTGATTTTAATGCCATAAATGAGTTTGGGTTTTCTCCTGATTGTCACCACCACCTTAAAAACCAAATCTTTAATCAACCACACCGTTTTCTTATAAACAACAAATCAACTTCTTTGATGGGTAGCTCTGGTTTTGCAATACAGAGTGATGATAGAATCAAAGAAATGATTGAAAAAGAGAGAGAGCATTTGCCTAGAGATGATTATCTTAAGAGGCTGAGAAGTGGGGATTTGGACTTGAGTGTTAGGAGAGAAGCTCTTGATTGGATTTGGAAGGTCTGTGATCTTCAAAATCAGTTTTATTCCAATAAAACTCCTCACATTGTAGTCTTTTCTCATCTAAACTCCTCACGTTCTGTGTTTCTCTTTGTTATCTTATTCAATTTCATTTATTTCTGTAATGGATTTTATGTTTTGTTTGGATCAATCAATTTCTGAGCTATTGATAATGTGCTATGAATGATTGTCTCATGGTTGGTGTATGAAATGGTTAGATCATCTATGACTTCACTTTACATTTTTTGATCAACAGACTTGTGCTTATTATCAGTTTGGACCCTTGAGTCTTTGCTTATCTATCAACTACTTGGACCGATTCTTATCAGTATATGAATTACCTGTAAGTTCAGCCATGTTTGGTTCTTTCATTTCTTACATCATAATCATTTCCATTTGTTCGTTTCCAATCATGATTTTATGTTCTTTTTTTCAATCTTTTGGGATGACATAGAGAGGTAAAACATGGACGGTACAACTGCTGGCAGTAGCTTGTTTATCAATTGCAGCCAAAATGGAGGAGACAAAAGTGCCACCGTCTGTAGATTTGCAGGTGATTAGAACATGTAGATTTGCTTTGATGTGTTTGGCAATAAATGTTATTCAGTTCCCTGATTGTGTTGGATTTGTTCTGGATTTAGGTGGGGGAACCAAGGTTTGTGTTTGAAGCTAAAACAATATATAGAATGGAGCTTTTGGTTTTAAGCACATTGAAGTGGAGAATGCAAGTTATTACCCCTTGCTCCTTCATTGACTACTTCATGAGTAAAATTTGTAATGATCAATGTTCATCATCAACTTCAATGTCTAGGTCATTCCAACTAATAATGAGCACAATCAGAGGTTTCTATCTCACTGTCTATTTTATTCCTTGTGTTACAAGTTTTTTGTTATTTAGGATAAATGGGGTCTGAACTTCGGACTGATCCAATGAATGCAGGCATTGACTTCTTGGAGTTCAGACCTTCTGAAATAGCTGCAGCAGTGGCAATTTCTGTTTCAGGTGGAATGCAAACATTAGCCCTTGATAAGGCTATTCCAAGTTTCATCTCTGTAGAAAAGGTAAAAAAGAAAAAAAGAAAAAAAAAGAGGAAAAAACAATAAGAAAGTGGTGCCCACATGAGTAAAAACTCAAGAGAGGACAAAATTGTTTATGGTGTTAGGTCTTTTCAAGATCTTGGCATTTGATCTTTTCAAGTTTATTTTCGACAAGTCAGTGAAGTGAGAGTTCTCTATATGTTTGGTTTGTGGGACTTGTTTTTGCAGGGAAGAGTGTTGAAGTGTGTTGAAGTGATGAAAGATTTTTCATTGATTAAAGGGCCTGCTAAAGTAAATGCGGATGTGGGACGTCTCTCAGCTTCTTCAGCAGTGCCCCAAAGCCCCATCGGGGTGTTGGATGCTGCTACATGCTTGAGCTGTAAAAGTGATGAAATAAAAGCTGTGCCTTGTGCAAATTCTTCACATTCATCTACCCCAGACATTAAAAGGAGGAAATTAGACCACCACCACCACAACAACAGCTAATCATCCCAACTGGATTTCAAGTCATGAGATCTGAATTTTGCCATGCCCCGTTTTCACACCCTTTTTAGTCCAAAAGATCAATTTTTGGTTGAATGGGAATTTTGGTGTGGTTTTGAAGCACAAAGAGAGAGTGAAAATGGGAATACAAGAAAAAATTAAGAAAAAAAATAAGGTGAAAAAATATTATTTCAAGTCCTTCCATGCTTAAAGCATGAAAAGAGAAGAAAAGAAAAAAGTTGTCACCAGCTGTTTATAAGGATTTCACAGGCAGATGAAATGGATGATGGTGGTGGTATTTTTAGTTTAGATGGAAGTACTGTAAGTTTTTTTTTTAAATTATTATTTGTTGTAGCTTCCAATTATAAATGAGAGAAGTAAGTAGAGAGGTAAAGAAAAAAAAAATCTAAGTTTTGTTTAATATGGTGTTTTTAATGAAAATGGAAATTATAAGGAAATATATATTTTTATATATGGCAATTACGTTACTCTGTCTAAATTTGTTTGAAGCAAGAAGCGGTGTCGTTTAGATGGAAGGAGAAAGTGGAGCCTTAAATGGGTAGGCCTGGATCGATAAGAAAAACAAAGGGGGTGAGAGCGGTCAACATCTAATGTGAGTTCGGGTTGGACTTGAAAAAGAAAAGGTTTCCGGGGTGGGTCTAGGTTGGACCCTTACCGCATGCCTTCTTCATTGATTATGGGGCGGCTATATCATCAAGCTTCTTTTCCTCATTTTCACATCAACTATTTACACGTGTTTCGTTTTTATTCTGTTTTAATTTCTTTGATTTTATTCCTAGCTCATGATTTTTTTTTTCAAATTAATTTTTCGAACTTCGAAATTTTAGTGTAAGCAAATTTTGCTTAATGAATTTAATAATTATTATTTGTTGAGGATTGAAATTTAAATTTTGAAAAGTACAAGAGCTAAAAATGGTTAAATAAAAATAAATCCACAACTTTTGCTAAGTATAGGGGCTAATAGCAAAATTTAACCTTAAAAATTATATATTTTTTTATGTTTAATCATTATTTATTTTCTCTTTTCTTTCTTGTTCAAATTATAGCGGTGGTCCTTATGTTATGCTAAAACCTAAGGTTAAGTCTCTATATTTTGACATAATTTGAGATATTTACTTTTATAATGTCATTAGTTATTCCAAGTAACTAACACGGTTAACTATTCACGTTAAAATAGCATGTATCTTTTATTGAAAACACCGTTCTAACTACATCAAGACTTAATTACTTTTTAACTAATCATACTAACATGAAAGAAATTGTTGAAGTGAGTATTTCTTTTTAGGAAAGATCCACTTCAACATTTCCCCTTAAATTGTAAATCAAGTTAACCATTTATATTAACTAGTTATATTATAAAAAATTAAATAAATAAATTATGTCAAACTTAAAATATAAAGATAAATCTCAAATCTGAATATAATAAAAGGACCAAAACCAAAATTTAACATTTTTTTCTTTCTTTCCCTCTTTCCTTCATTTCTTCTCTCCCCCAATGTCTCCACCAACCAAAAAAAAAAAAAAAAAAAGGGGTAGATGTCAAATGCTGGGCATCACACTTCTACAGTGCCTAGCTACAGTAAACTATGTATTTAATTATAGAAGTTGAAATTCCAATAACAGTCTCCTGAGTTATGCTGGGAGTTGTATTTGTAAGGTTGTTGAAAGTTCAACCATTCAATAAGCAAATATTACAGTAATTTATAAATGTTTTATTTTCATAATCGTGCCATTTACCTTAATCACGGCATTCTTATATGCTATTTATTATTTATATCCATTACTTTTTCGAGAGCTCAAAGTCTATCAGAGTTCCTCTATTACTACACAAATTTCATTTTATTCCTATTAATAGTTACTTTATATTAATCCTTATATATTTGAAAACTATTCAAATCGTGATATTGTTATAATTTACTATTAAATTATTGATAAATTAGATAAAATATATTATACTCAACTTATTTATCTATGAGTCACCTCAAAAAAAACTCAATCATCCCCAAAAGAATTCATATATTTTTAAACTACTTAACATATTTTTTTTAGCCTTACAATAAGTAAAAAATACATTTTTTTGGATGGTTTTTTTAGGGGTTGGGTACGATCAAAAATAATTAGTTGAGCATGATATATTTTGTTCAAGTTATCAATAATTTAATGGCAAATTGTATAATTTTAATAAAATTTTAATGGACAAGGGTTAGTTTGGAACAATCTTTTAATAGAGAGACTGAAATAAACTTTATAAAGTAATATAAAGACTCCGATAGACTTTGAGCTTTTTGAGATGATAAAAAAATAAATAAATTGATCGAAAATGATTAAATTCAGTTAAAATTTAATTTTTTATAATATGAAAAAGTAATTAGGATAAATTACACCTATGATCACTTTAAAGTAGGATTTGTCTTGTTTTGGTTATTCTATTTTTTTTTAATTTAGTCACTCTAAATAAAATAATTAGGTGAATTAGTTATTATGGTTAAAATTTTTATTCTCTTTTAACATATTGTTAATGTGACACATTAACGTATTAAATGGTTGATAGTAACATTTATTATTATTTTTGGTTAAAATTTAAGGGAAAATTTTTAAATTAATTATAAATAGCTGCCTAAACTTTAGGTGGCTCAAAATTTAAAATCATGTACATGTGACTGATCAGCGAGGTTAAAATTTAAAATGGATTGGTTGAATAAACTTAAAAAAAAAAAAAAACCAAAAAAGTATCAACTCAGATTCTGCATTCTTTCTTGGGGGCAAAAACTAAAAAGAATTTTCCAGCCAATGACTGCAGGCTTTTTCTGTAAACTGAAACTCAAATGGCTTTTTAGAGCATTGGTAAAAGGGATCCAAATAATGTAAGTTTGATTGGTTAACAAACAAGTAAAGCGTGGAGAATAAGATTTATATTAAAAATTAGGTCAAATTTACTGCATTTCAAAATGGTTATTTCAAGTTTCCTTCAGTTTTTGGTTTTTTATAAGATCACTCGTTTCATACTTTTTACTATCTTTTTTTCTTTTTCACTTTTATAAACATAATAGATTTACAAGTATAATATAAATATAGAAATATGTTATCCTACTATACTTCAAATCAAAATAGTACAAAACACAATTGATGAAAACTGAAAAAATTTGAACATAACCCATTTATAATATATGTATATGTTAAGACTAGAGACCCACACATTCGTAAAAGTATCAGGAAAGCCCCTTTACTTAGGATCGAATTGTATTTTAATCCATTTATTAAAAAAATGAGAAAATTATTCCTTATACATTTTATAATGTGCAAATTAACCCTTTCATTAAAATTTCCTATTAAATAATGACATGGAACATGCTGAAATTTTTTTATGGGTGAACTATAGAAATAGTTACTCAACTATGCCTTTTGTTCTATTTTGGTCGTCTAACTATTAATTTTTTTATTTAGTCACCAAACTTTTTGAAATTAAATATTTTAATTACTCTGAGCTGATATAGGTTTTTTTATTGGTCTAGTAACAAAATTAATCCTCTAATGTTTACACATTCTATCAATTTGATTCTAAATATAAAAAAAAATCAACAAATTTAGCCTTAAATATTTACAAAAATTTTCATTTTAGTTTTAATTCTAAAATTTCAATAAATTTGGCCCTCAATATTTACAATATCCGTCAATTTAGTTCTAACTCTAAAAAATTTTAAAAAAAAAATCATTTTTTTTTTCAAAAAAGTTATTTTTAACCTTTTATAACCCATCGATTAACTAGTGATGGCAATAGGGCAGGGTAGGGTGGTTTTTTGCCCGCCTTGATGCTCTACCGCTATGCTCCGATTGGATCTAACCTCGACTTTAAAAAAAATTAACCACTCTAAATTCGGACCCAAAAATTTAATAGCATACCCGACTCCTATCTGATTTGACCCGAGTTTAATTTTTTTATTTTTTTTGTAAAATTGTGATTAATTAATTTTTTTCTTTAAATGACAAGTTTTGGCACCATTTCTTATTAGATTTGTTTAATGATTTATCTAGAGTTGTATACTAATGTATATTTACGCACATGCTATGATTACAACATAAAAGAAAAAAATAAGAAATAAAGATTCTTTTAATAAATTATTAAATTAAAAAGATAGAAAATGAGGGAAATAACCTTATAATGGTGAAGGAGGACTAGTATAGAGGTGTTAGAGTGAGATTAGTAGTGATAAATTTTAGGGATTTTTAATTTAATTAATATTAACTATGCATAAATGGTAATTTCATAAATATATCGGGACAAGGCTGAGTGTAACACCCCAAACTCGACCTAGAAGTTTAGATCGAATTTCGGATGTCACATTGATCACCAAAGTGATCGTAGGTAAATTTTTACAAAGTAAGTTATAACGACGAGTCAAAACATGTAATCATTTAAAATATAGACAGTTAAAATACAGTTAAGTTTTGTATATAATAAGTGGAATTAAAACGATTTAAAAACTTAACTCGCAATTTGTACCACGGTATTATAAAACCTTACATTTCAAAACTTCGAATGATAAAATAGTAACTGAACATATAACATTTACTAAATTTTCTCCAAGACTATCCGAGACCTCCGCATACCGAGTCCAGTGTCAAAATTTTGAAATGTACCTACAAAGGAAACACTAACAGGGGGTGAGCTACTCGAGCTCAGTGTGAGTCTGAATCAAGACTAAAGTCAGAATCTCATAATTTAATTCAATGGTGTAACAGATTACAGTCATTAGTAGAAACAGATACCAAACGCAATCGAAACAGAGCACACCAAGTACACAGAACACTTACACAAGGGTTGTTCAGACAACAGAACACAAACAGGTATTCGTACACCCAGAACACACCAAAATATGCATATGAGATGCAGTCAGAAAATATAACCCACCCATCCAGCCAACACACCTCCCCGTCCCCCGATCACACCTCATAAGAGCTGCTAAAGCTCATCCAACCAATCACACCAATTAGGACCTCGGAAGGCCCATCCAAGCCTACACACCACATATGTGGACTAAGCCATTCAGATAATAATATGCAGTAGAGCTAGCGTATATCTTTATCTTGTGTAATGTCTGAGACCGATTGTCTGCGAGTGATCGCGATTTAAACGCCAGATGAGATAACGGTACATAGCGGTAGCGTCGTGACGCGATGCGATGCAATGTGTAATCCATTGTACCAACATGTTGCAGTTAAACTGGCAGATTAGATAGTAGTGCGCAGCAAAGCTGACGCATGTGCGGTACAATGCGATAAATCACTGTACGTATAAGTTGCAGTAGAATTGCCAAATCAGATCAGAATCAGTCTTCCTTCTCTTCACAACCCAACCCAAAACAGTTTATGCAAATGCATGTATGCATTCAATCTTACAGAATAGTGACATATTATTAGACAGTCAGGCAGAACAACTATGCACACACACCCAACAGAACAGATTCAGATTAAAACATCTTACATGGCAGTCACAGATACACTCACGCCGAAGCTCAAATCATAATTCTTAGCCATATTGACTAAAGATCAGCCAAGGCAAAACACACAGACAAATGCTCAAATAAAAAACACACAGAATCAAAATAGGTGTCCTAGAGTCACACGCCCGTGTACTCTAGCCGTGTGGACATACCTATGCCGTGTGGGATGTCACAAGCCCATCTGAAGAAAGGTACACGGCTGTGTGACTGAAGCACATGCCCGTGTGGACTGGAGACATGGTCGTGGAAACATACCGTGTAACTCTCTGTTCATTTGTACTAAGTTCGATTATAGGGCTGACATAGCCGTGTGAGGGTCTCACACACACGTGTGCCCACCAGACACAATCGTGTGTCCAAAACACACGCTTGTGTGGATCCCTATTTCCTTAAATTATCCACACGACCGTGTGGCCAGGCCGTGTGACACTAAATCACTGAAACCCTAACCCCCAAACTCACACGCCCGTGTGCCCAAAGGACACGGCCGTGTGAAAATCGACAAAAATCCTCAAATCAACCACACGACTGTGTGGACAGGTCGTGTGGCACCAAATCTTGCCCGGAACCCTAATCCTTAATTCCACACGGCCGTGCGAACAGGCACACGCCCATGTGGCTGCCCCTGTGGTCACGAAACCCCTCTAAAACAGCCTGCAAAATGTGAATTTCACCCCCAAACACTCTCTAACCCTCATTAAGATCAACACATATCATAATAACCCAACTTTGATGCAATTTAGTATCAAATCCACAGTACGATTACCCCATAATCAAAACCCACACACGAATTTTCCCCAAACTAAACAATTCACAAATAGAGTTGAAGAGTTTCGGTCCCACACCTGATTCGTGATCAGAACGTCCAAATGGCTGACTCGACGACGAGGAGCGAAATTCTTCTAGAATCCGCTAGCAAACCACTTCCGAAAGGAATGTCACAAGGCCAAAAAGAAAGAAACGCCAAAAAAGAGGAAAACCAAAAGGACAAAAAAGAGAAACGTTCCAGCCAAGAAGACAAAAAATAATAAAGATAAAAATAATAAAATAAAAATAAAATAAAAGGAAGTAACTAAATAAATAAATATCTTTAATCTAAAACAAATTGAAGTCACATAAAATTAATTCCTCAGAACACGCTCGAGGACTCAAACCCATAACCTCGAGGTACACCAACACTCACTCCACCACCATACCAGCAGACCCATTTTAACACCAAAGCCCACAACTAAACACAAAAGCACACCCTTCACTCAGACCCTAACCACAAAACCCAAAAACTTCTAACCCCAAAATTCGAGGTGTTACATTAAGTGGGCAATTTCAACCTTAACTATTTTTAAAAATTAACTCGTCCCACCCATACCCCCGACTTCAATAGAAAGAAGGATTGACCCATCAAGTTGGATTGGCTTGGAATCCATAAAATTTAGGTTTTTTTGACATCCCTATGCCTAACCCAAGTGAGATATTAAAATAAGAAAAAGAGGAACCCTCTTTCAAGTTACTTGCAAAAGAACTTTAAAAAGTTGGGATTAAACACACAAAAATTTAAGAAATGCAACCAATTATTCAAAAAAAGGTTCCAAGCCAATTGGTTTGGTCCAATGTAAAGCCTAAATTGTAGTAAAAAAATTATGCAAGTGACTTGAAAGAGAGTATTCTTGTTCTTATTTTAATATCTCACATGGGTTAGCTAATGGGTTATAAAGGGCTACAAATGCTTTTTTTTAAAAAAAATATTTTTTGTTAATTTTTAGAATTAGGACTAAATTGATAGATTTTATAAATGTTGAGGGCCAAATTTATATAAAAAAATTAGAATTAGAACTAAAAGGACAAATTTTGTAAACATTGATGCTAAATTTGTTGAATTTTTTATATTTAGGATCAAATTGATAGAATGTATAAACATTAGATAGCTAATTTTGTTACTAGACCAATAAAAAAAGCCCACATCAGCTGAAAGTGACTAAAATATTTAATTTTGAAAATTTTAATGACCAAATCGAAAAAATTAATAATTGGATGACCAAAAATAGAATGAAAGGCACAGTTAGGTGACCATTTTTATAATTTACCTATAAAAAATTTCTAGCATTTTCCACATCATTATTTAATAGAAAAATTTAATGGAATAGTTAATTTACAGGTTTTGACATGTATAAGAATTAATTTATGCATTTATTCAATAAAGAGACCGAAATGAAATTCAATTAAGAAAGGTTTCCTAAAACTTTTATCCCCACGCATTGCAATTGTATATGTTACCCTATTTAAATGTGATGGTGTATATGTCATGCGACGTTTAAATATAATAAGTGATGTTAAAACACTTCACGAAAAGAAAGTTTACCTCAAGTTGAAAATACACATTTCGAAAAGTCAAGAAAGTAGATGAATACACTGACCATTTATATAATTTGAACTAAAAAGATAAGAAAACAGAAGAAGAAGAAACACAGTTTGTAGCTGACATTGGGAGACAACAACAGGCATTTGCTGCTACAGAAGAACCAACATGTAAAAACATGAGAGACAAGCGTGTTGAAAAACATCGATGAAGTAAATTTGTTGAAGGCCGTTGTTAATACGAGATGAGATATTTACACCAATTATCTTTCCCTTTTCTGCGCAGTCTCCCCTATATATGCTTTTAGTTTCTTTTATGTACTGCATTTGGGACCCAAAGTATGTGTTAAATCTCAATGCTTAAACAGAAAATCTCGAATTTTCATAGACGAATAAACAAATTTATCAATTTCATAGGATTCCCTGTTTAACCATGGAGTTAAGTAAACTAACATATTATTATTGAAAAAACCAAACTTGAAATCTAAGCTATGGGGTATTCATTTTGGTGCCTAATACTGTAAACCTCAAATAGGTGCAGGTAGGAGGTTTCTATGATATGGATCGTGATTTGTGAAATATCATTAGAATTTTTTTTTCCTTCCTTGCTGTTCCTTTTGCGTAAGTTGGGGATATCACGACTCAAGAACCAAAGATTTATAAGTTTTCTTAAAATGATATTTTTATATATAGTATTTTTTAAGTTCTTGATTGAGTTGATGTCACAAGTTAATTGAGCACTAATTCAAATTAATAAAAATATGTATATAGTGTAACTTGAACCCACGTAAATTACATCGGTAAAACCTAAAAATTAATACTCAACCAAATATTATTTTGATATGTTTTTTACATTTTTATTTTACTATGCACAATTTATGATCTCCATTAGTTGTATATATTAATAATTGTAGTGCACTTAGTAGCGTTAATATAATATATTTATGTGTTTAAATTTTGTATTACTCACAATTTAATCTAATTTTTTAGGCATAATTATTTATTTGACCCTCCTACTTTATAAAAAAAAGTTATATTAGCCCCCATTAAAGTTTTCGCCTTCTTTACCTATTAAACTTGTATTTTTTGTCACATCATCCCCAAATAAATAAAAAAAGGTAATATTTTTTAACTTTATTGACGCTTCATACACATGGATTGCCATGTAGATGACACGTCAGCATTTAATTAATTTTTTAAAATTTAAAATTTTAAAAAAAATATATTATTTTTAAAAATTAAAAAATCATTAAAATTAATTAAAAATTTATATTAATTATAAAAATAATTTTTTATATTTTTAAAATTTTAAAAAATAATTAACTGCTTATATGTTATCTATGTGGCAATCCATGTATATGCCATGTTAGCAAAGTTAACAAATATTAATTTTTCCGTCTATTTTGGGGTGATTTGAGAAAGAAAATGCAAGTTCAAGGGTTAAGGGAAGCGAAAAATTAAATGGAGGATTAGAATGACTTTCTTTTGTAAAATTGAAGGGTAAAAAAAGTCATTATAATTTTTTTACTTTAATATTATACATATTTCATGTATTATTATGATTAATTTAAACCATACATTTTATTGTTTATTTTATATTATATTCAACCACATATCTACGGTCTAAATTGGTCATTTCCATACACATATTTTAGCATTTTATTATTGAAAAAATCAAACTTAAAATCTAAGCTATTTAGTATTCAATAAGCAGTTCATTTTGGTGCCTAATAGATATTTTTAAAATTCTGTTCAAATTATAAACACCTTTTAAAGTTTTTTTTTTTTTTAAAGAAAAAACAGAGAGCTGTAAGTTTAAGCACACATTAACAATTTTACATTATTCTGATCTTAAATTTCTTAAGATATATTTATATATTTTTAAGTATAGAGATATAAGGCTATAATTCCCAAAGAAAATAAAATAGAAGAAAAGTTTAAGAATTAAATATGATTTTAGCTAATTAGACGTGGATATACCCACTTAAGTTTGAGAGAAGTCCGAAATCTGAAAAAAATTGGATAAAATTATTAAATTCAAAAAATAGGCTTGGATAAAAAATAAGTCAATTTAAAATATGAGTTAAGCTTAAGTTTATATATTCAATGCCCGAACTTGACCGGACCCAACTCATTTTTAAAATTTGTAGTATATTATATTATACTATTTTTATATATTATTTCATTGATAATATATAAAAATTAAATCTATAATAATATATAATATTATAATGTAAATAAAAAAAAATGTTAAGTTACCTATATAAAAATTTCAAGTAACAATTCAACTATATATGTATTACTAACATAATGAACATTTAGTATATCATTTTACATTTTTTCTATTGCATTCTTTGGAGAATATTACTTTTATAATGATTAGTAACATTTTTTTTTATCATTTTGGTCATATTCTCCCTTAACCCATAATAAATAACATGTTTTAATAAAAATAATATCTTCTTCTTCTTTTCCTTATCACTTAATTGAAAGAGAAGTTCTGGCCATTTATATTTCCTTCAATTTTAGTTTATTTATTTGAGAAAGGAGATGTGAAATAATTTACTACAGAAGTGCCTAAAAAGTACTATAGGTTTCAACCTTTTTCTAGTAATAAGTAAACCTTTTTCGGGTGGGTGCTCTTAAATGGGGGGCCTCATCCTCTTCGATTCCTCCCGGTTGTCTAGATTCTAATGCCAAGTCAAGAATTAAGCATGCTAGAGGACAAAAAAATGTACGGTTCAATGATGGTGTGCCAGTTTTGGAAGCAGTGACAAGCATTCTTGAAATAGTGCAGAATGGTGTTGATATGAATGAAGAGGAGATTGATACAGATAGCGTCCAAGACGATATGGAAGCTGAGGGTGTAGTCAACTGCCTTGATGTCTGATAAGGTTTACGATCTTTCTTATTTATCTTTTATTCTCTTATTCACGAATATACATTTGTTTGCGTGGAATGCGCAAAGTTGTGAAAATAATATGTTTGTTTGGATTGTTGGCGAGTACGTGCGGGATCATTGTCTGAATATTTTGGTTCTACATGAAAATCATGGTAAGTGGGGAGAAAGCGGATAAGCTGGTTAAAGGGATTGGTTTTGATTCTTCCTATCGGGTTAAGGTGAAGGGTTTTGGTTGTGGTATATGGGTTATGTAGAGGAATCATGTACAGCTTGAGGTGTTGATTAGTCATTCCCAATTTGTGCATACTAAAGTGCGGTGGGGTGGCTCGCATTTTATGAATGTTACCTTTATGGAGCTCTACAAAGCTACCAAAGGCGAATAGGGGGCTCTAATAAGAGGCGATGTGGTTGCTCTTGGTTCCAACAGTTCTTTTATTTATTTTTTATTTATCATAGTTTGTCGGATATGGGTTTTAAAGGTTCATTTTATACTTGTAGTCATGGTATGGTGCAAGAACGACTTGATTGCACCTTGTGTAATACTGATCTAGAAAGAACCTTTTCGGAGTCAACGGTCATGCATCTTTCGAGAATTAAATTTGATCATCGACCCTTATTGGTTTTGGTTGAGCATTTTTTCAAGCATGTGCAATAGAGACCTTTCCGGTTCTTTTCTGGATGGTTGCAACATAGCTCATTTAACACTTTTGTCAAGTATACCTAGAGACCTTAAATTCCTATTCCTGATGCAGTGGATAAGATTGTAAAGGGTATTAGAAATTGGAATCCTCATATTTTTGAAAGTATTATCGATCGAAAGAGAAAGATTTTGGATAGATTGAGTGGGATACAAGAGGTGTTAGATTGAAGGTATATGCTAAGGCTTAAAGAACTTGAGATTGAGCCACAACTTGAGTTTGAAGGCATTCTTGATAAAAAGGAATTGTTATGGAAGAAAAAAATCAAGGTGTGAATGACTTAACATTAGGGATCAGAATACTCATTATTTTCATAGTCGAATTTTGGCATGGTGGAGGCTTAATCGTATTGAGGCTTTAAGGTGATGGGGAATGAGTGGTGTTATGATGAGTAGATTCTTAAAAGAGAAGTTATTTCATTTTTCAAAACTTGTATTCTTAAGGAGGTGTAGGTATAAGAAATGTCTCCTTCCATGGTTGTTTCCCTAGTATATGCCAATCTGAGTTTGAGTTTTTAGAATGACATGTTTCGAAGGAGAGGTGCGTGAGGCTTTGTTCGGGATGTCCCTTTTGAAAGCCTTGGAGTGGATGGATTATATACATAATTTTTTTCAGAGCCAATGGGATGTTTTTAGGGATTCAATTTTTAGTATGGTAAGTGAAGCATTTAAGGAGTTTTATTGATCCAAAAATCAATAGGACTCTCTTAGTTTTAGTTCCGAAAACCGTTAATCAGGAGAATTTCATTCATTTTAGACCAATCATTTTATGCCTTGTTCTTTATAAGGTTATTACTAAGACCATTTCTAATAGGTTGAGGAGAAGTATGCCTAATATAGTGTCCCAGAACCAATTTAGTTTTATCCCAAGAAGACATATTACAAATAATATTTTAATTACTTAGGAAATGGTACATTCCATGCGTGTGTGTAGAAGGAAACAAGGGTGGATGACAATTAAAATTGATCTAGAGAAGGCTTATGATCGAGTAGAATGTAGTTTTATGAAGGAAACACTAAATTTGGTTGGATTGCCATCTTAAATGATTAGGCTCATTGTGGCTTGTGTAACTACATCATCCATGCAAATTTTATAGAATGGGGACCCTTCGGATACTTTCTTTCCAAGTAGTGGGCTATTATAGGCTTTAGGGCTATGATAGGGTTTAGGGCTATGATAGAGGGGCCCTCTTTCTTCGTGTCTGTTTGTGTTAAGGATGGAGAGGATTGCTTATAGAATTTCTAGCAAAGTCCAGAATGGGCATTGGAGGTCGGTTTGGTTAGAAAAGCATGGTCTTGCATTGTCTCATCTTGTATTTGCAGATGATTTAGTTCTATTCTGTCATGCATAATTTGGCCAAGTGAATGTGGTTAGAAATGTTCTTGAAGAGTTTAGCGCCTTGTTCGGTTATAAAATGAATGCTTTTGAAACACAAGTGTATTTTTCTATTAAAATGGTGAACGAACATGTGATTGCCTTGGTGTGCTTACTTGGTTTTCAAATGGTGGATGAAATAGGGATTTATCTAGGGATGCCACTTATGAGAAATAGTTTCCAGTTCATTATTTATAAAGTGTGAAGTCGTCTAAATAGTTGGGATGTAAAGCTATTTTCTATGGCCAGAAGATTTAAATTAAGATAAGTCAGTTTTAATTGTAACACCTCAAACTCGACCTGGTAAATCGAATCCAAATCTTAGGCGTTATCGATCTTCTACAATTAAAACTTAGTTCTACTTGTACAAGTTTCAATTGAATACAACTATTCAACTTTAAAATTGAATACAATTTTCGGGGGTTACAATTGGATAGGGAGGTCGAGTTTGGTATTGAGTTACTGCCTGGGATAACTCCAATGCCCATCACTCCTTACCGTATGACACCAAAAGAACTAAAAGTGCAGTTTTAGGAACTTCTCGATAGGGGATTAATTCAACATAGTGTGTCTCCATGGGGAGTACTGGTTCTTTTTATTAAAAAGAAAGATGGTACTATGAAGATGTGTGTCGACTACCAATAGTTGAATAAATTCACGGTAAAGAATAAGTACCCACTTTCGAGGGTTGATGATTTGTTTGATCAGTTCCGTAAGGCATTAGTGTTCCCGAAGATTGATCTCCATTTTAGGTGTAAGAACCCAATTTAGCCCGGGACCATGTAAATAAAACAAACCAAAAAAAAAAAAAAAAACAAATGTCCAATTTTTATAGTCCATTTACAGCCCAAATAGACTACCCAATGCCCCATTACACCCAAACCCAAAACCTACGGGGCCCAAAAGGGCCCAATACCAAATAGAATCAGAAGCCTAGGGTTTCTGAAACCCTAGGCGCCGCAGCACCCAAAACAGACCTTGTTCGCGCCGCAATCAGTGCGCGGATAGCGCTCTCCACCGCCATGTTTCTCGCCATTCACCTGCAAAACATGGAAAGAACGCAGACAGTAGCAGCAAAATAAGATTTCGTATTTATTTTTTGATTTATTTTTAGGGCTATAAAAACCCTAACCTAATCTGTAAAAACAAAAGGCTCAAATATACACAGAAATACAATACAAAAAAAAAAAAAAACAAAGAACAGAGGTGATTTTCGTTTGTTATATCTCGCTTAATATTTTTTTAATTTTCCATTCATGCAAATATTTTTTAAATATACAAATAATAAAAAATAGATAGAATGAGTTTACCTTTTTGATTGGCATTGAAAAATAAAGTTTTTTTAGCTTTAGAGCCGCCGCGAACTACGGCGCGTTAGGCACATACGAGGACGGCCGGAGGTCGGAAGACCTATAAAGGCAGAACATTTTTTGGGGCTTCTGCTATTTTTTTTAAAGCTGGTTCAAAAAAAATGATTTTTAGCTTTTTTTTTTGTTTATAAAGGCCAGTGGAACAACATCGTTTTGGTGTGGTTAATTAATGACCAAAACGACGTCGTTTTAAGGCCAAAGATCCACGCGTTGACCCGACCCGGGGGGGATCCGCGCGTTTTTGTTAAAGAGTCTAATTGCCCTTAAGCCCTTCCGCATTATTGAAAGTTTATAATCATGTCCAATTTACATCTTTCTTTATTTTTAATTTGGCCCTGAATTATGGTCTCTGTTTCAACTAAGGCCATTTTAAAGGTAGGTGATGGAACGACGCCGTTTAGGAGATAGGGCATAATCGCCCAATAAGTCCCTATAGTTTGGCTGCGTTCCAACATCATCCTTTTTACAATTTTACTTCAGTTTTTTTTATTCTGATTTGATCCTTGTCTCTTGGATTTTTTATTCTTTTTTATTTTTATTTTTATTTTCATTTTTATTCTTATTTTTAATTATTTTAGTATTATATATGTATTAAATTATTACTATTTATCATTTATAACAGGTTATTTTATTAAGTTCAATATTATTTATATATTACATATCATTTTAAAATTTGTATATTAGTTATTATATTATGTATTTTTTTAAAATTTTGTATATTATATATTATTATATTATATTATATTATATATAACATTTAAATTGTTTTATCCTTAAAATTGTATAAAATTTTGTATATTGTATAACATATATTGTGTATATTGTTTATTTTTAAATATGAAGTTTTTGTGCATATATGTATTAGATTATCATATTATAAATATATTTTTATTTAAAGTTATATATTATTTATTTATTTAAAAATGTATCTTACTTATTTTCTCATGAATATATATCATCTTTTTTAGAATTTGCCATATTGTTTTTTTATTATTATAGTATTTTTTATATACATTATTCACCTTATTTTTATATATACATTTAAAATTTTCATGTTTATTCCTTAATTTCTTTTTTAAAATAGATTATTTTATTGTCTGCATTCTATCTTTTATTTGATCATTCATATTTTTAAGAACAAATTTATAATCTTTATTTACCTTAGTATAATTGTTATATTGCTTGCATTATTTGCATTATTTGTTATGTTATTATTTTTACCTAGTAAAATGATCTTTGAAATTTATGTTTGGTAATGTACTAATGCCATATTTCATTCAAATTATTGTTTTAAAATATATCTCATTTAATTGCCACTTTTTATCCAAAACTTTATTTCTTAAAATAAGGCAATATTTGACATTTGGAGTTTTGAGAGAATCGTCCCCTAACTTATTGGGCTTCGATTTTTCTCATTAACTCTAAATGATCAAATACCCTTTTTGAAATTAAAATATATGATTTTCAAATAAAAAACCTATCTTTGTGAATTTAAGATGTTGCGTCCTAACTTATTGGATGTGATATTTTGATATTTTGAGCTAGGGATTTCAAAAAAAAAAAAAAAAAAAAAAAAACAAAACAAAACAAAGGATATTTGATGTTTGGGAAATTCGAAAGGTCGTGCTCTAACTTACTGAGATTCAGCTTTTCTTTTATCCAAATAATTGAATGTCTTTTTTAAAGGTTATAAGTTTGAAAAATCAAAAGGGTCATATTTTAAAATCTTCTCAAATTTCTGAAATTAAGACATTAATTAATCAATTAGGTACCAATTTTGGGCGTTATGAGGGTGCTAATCCTCTCTCGTGCGTAATCGACTCCCGAACCTTCTTCTCGAATATTGTAGACCAAAATTATTATTGTAATAAATCAAAATGTTTTTTAATTAAAATGATCAATTTCAAGGTGACCCGATCACACCTCGAAAAAAGATCGGTGGCGACTCCATTTTCGTTTTTAAAGTCGATCCCTATTTTTTCAAAATTAAAAATGGTTTTGACAGCTTGGCGACTCCACTGGGGACACCGAGAGAGTCAAGCCTTAAAATTGATTATTTTCTGTCCTTTGTCAGAAATTTGAAAATTCGATTTGAAAATTTGATTTGAAAATTATGATCCTTTTGTTGCATTTGTTTGTGTCATTGCATATGATTGTTATTTTCTTGCGCACATTGCATTGCATGACCGTTGTGGTCGCACCTTTTAGTGGGAGTGAGAAACTATGCCTTCGTGAGGTTTTCACCTCCACATGGGCTAGTGGACTGCTTCCGGGATACATTTGTACCTATGTCTTCGTGAGGTTTTCACTTCCGCATGGCCATAGGGAAATGTATTCCCCTGAACTGAACTCAATCCGTATGAGCATATAATGGGTAAGGATCAAGGAATCTGCTGGTTCGGGTACCTCAACTTTATAGCTAAAGCACATGTAAAAAAGCTAAGGGCTTACCCTAAGTAGAACTATGCCAAACCTTAGTGGTTGCCCAGATAGGTGTTTGTTTATTTTATTTGCTTTATGTTTTATTTCATGATACTAACTTGTTGTTCTTTATTTTTGGTGCATGTCATTTCATATTTTAAGAGGTATCGATTCACGGTCAGTTTCTAAGTTAGAAAATTGGTTATGGAGAGCGAATTTCTTGATAAAGTGGAAGACAATGTAGTTATCCGCATGTGGTCAGAGCAGACGTAATTAGAGAAAGGAAATAGCTTAGCTAAGGGCATGTGCCAGAACTATGGGATTTCACTCGTATTAGTACCACACAAAATGAGTTCCAAGAGTTGAAAGAAATATGGACCCAGTGGAATGATGTGGCTAAGCAGCTGTTCTATCGTAATTATGGCAATCTACCCTACTTGCTCGACATCAAGGTAGACAAGCATCTGTTCCGGGCTATGACTCAGTTTTGGAACCCTGCTTATAGTTGTTTCACTTTCGGGAAAGTAGATTTAGTGCCCACGATGGAGGAATATACAACCTTGCTTCGCTGTCCAAGGGTCCAAGTCGACAAAGCTTATTCTAGGGCTGCTAATGTCCCAACTTTTGTGAAGAAGTTAATAAATATCATGAGGATGAGTGAACAATGGATTGCAACCAGAATTCAGAAGAAAGGTGAGGGTAAATACATTCCTTGGGTGAGTTTGAGGGACCTGATCTTAGCACATTCAGATGTAAAGAAGAAGATTGGCGTATTTACCTTGTGTATTTATGGTTTGGTAATTTTCCCTAAAGCTCTAAGACATGTAGATGAAACAGTTACTGATTTATTTGATCGACTTGACAGAAGGGTCACGCCTGTACCTGCGATCTTAGCCGAGACGTTCAGATCTTTGAATGCATGTCGGAGAGCAGGTGAGGGTAGGTTCATTGGATGCATGCAGTTGTTATTAGTTTGGTTCCACAGTCATTTCTGGAAGGTGGAGAAAGTTTCTTATCGGGTTTTCTCTGAGAATTATTCTCCATTAAAAGAGATAGTGGCTACACCAAGGAGAGAGGACGTGTATGAGGAAAACTGGATGGCGCTCCTTCAAAACCTTCAAGAGGAAGACATCGAGTGGAGAGCTCATTGGATGATTCCTGACAAAATTCTTTATCGGTGTGGGAATTTTGACTGGGTTCCTTTACTTGGAATTTGGGGAGCCGTTAGGTATGCTCCTTTGCTCGTACTAAGGCAATATAGATCAAGACAGTTCGTACCAGCAACATATGGACTGGCTCAATGTGAGTTCTCATACAGAGGGGATAACTATAAGAAGAAGGTTAAGGAGATTTCTAGTGCTTGGAATCAGATTCATAGGTTGAAGAGATTATCCGCAGGCCCAATGACGACCCCAGAATACAGCGGATGGAGGATTAGAAAGATTAATGATAACATCCCTGAGCTGAATCCAAAAGGCGCCCGATCAAGAGAGGAATACTTTCAAGTGGTCCCATCAGAATTAGAGATTATAAAACAACATTTCGAAAGGATGGGTTTAGAGCTTAGAAAGAGGATGGAGAAGTTTGAAGAAGAAAAATGTACCTGAGATTAGATGTGGATGTTCAGAAATTAGAGGCTGAAAAATTAAGAAAAGGGAAGAAAATGATCGAGGAAGATCTGGATAGTCTAAAGACAGAATATAAGAAGCTACGTCTATCAATGAAAAATGTCGGATTGGGGAAGACTTCAGGATAGTGGCAACAGGAGATTCAAGGGGAAAAGGCCAAAGCTGACCATTGGGAGAGGAAGTTCCAAGAGATGCAGACGCGAAACGAGGCCCTAGAAAGGAGTTTGGTAGAAAGCCAGAAGGAGAAATATGGATTAAAGGCTAGAGTTGCTGAACTGGGACGATCTCTTTACCACCATCGAAGCCGTAATTTTGCAATCGAGCTGAAGTCAAGTTTGAACAAGATTAAGGAAATGAAGGGCAAGATCGAAAAATTAAAATCGACATTGTAAAATTGTGAACTCCAGATCGAGCTTCTGGAAGCAAGAGAAGGGCATTAGAAGGAAGAGCTCCACCATTCCCATGATCAAGTTAGAAATAGACATTATCTCATGGGTGAAGCCATAGTTTAGATTCGAGAGGTAGCTGATCAATTACATACTTTGGTAGTACAGGCTGATACATTGAGCATGAAATATAAGCTACAGTCAGATCATGGTCAAGAGCTAGCCTTGTTGTTTAGGAAAGTTAAAACTTTGGGCATTAGGGCGAAAGCATATTTGTAAATTATTTTATGTAAAGAATTTTTTTTCTAATAAATTTTTCTAAATGAAATTAAATTTGCATCGATGCCCTTTTTTTCAATCATGCATTTGTATTACATCACATCATATGCATTTAAGTCCATAGAAAGATCCTAATTAGTTGAAATTATTACAGAGAGAGAGAGAGAGAGAGAGAGAGAGAGAGAGAGAGAGAGAGAGAGAGAGAGAGAGAGAGAAGGAAAAATCTGGAAACTAAACACCGTTACGGTACACGTGCCAAGACAAAAAATATGGATCAAAGACTCGAACAGTTCCAGAGAGACATGCAAGACCAGCTACAAGAGCAGTTGGCAAAAATCCAGCAAAATATGAGGGAACAAATGATGGAAGCCCAAAGGAATATGGTGGCTCAAATGACTCAGCTACTGAATGGGGCAATGGACAAAGGAAAAGGCCCCATGACTAATGCTGGAGAAGATAATGAGGACTATCCTCCGGGTTTTACCCCACCACATGTACAAACACAACCTGAGGTGTATCCCCGAAGGCCATCTGTCACGATTAGGCCTCAACAAGGGGAAACTGATACTGGAGTGTCCATGAACTTCCAAGTAGGCACAGGATCTAACTCAGGAGATAACCTTGCTAATGCTGTTATCCCTAATTTAGATATAGCAGAGGGGGAAAGGACAAGAATTAAATCCTCAAGGCAGTTAGAAGATCATTGTAGATGGTTGGAAGAAAAGTTCAAGGCCTTGGAAAATGCTGATAATAACCATGGAATTGATGCTAAAGACTTGAGCTTGGTTCCAGATTTGGTGCTTCCTTATAAGTTTAAAATGCCAGAATTCGAGAAGTACAATGGGACTAGCTGCCCTGAAGCCCACATTACCATGTTCTGTAGACGGATGACCGACTATGTTAATAATGATCAACTCTTGATTCATTGTTTCCAAGATAGTTTGGTGGGGGCAGCGTCCAGGTGGTACAATAAATTGAGCCGTGCTAGGATTAGCTCTTGGAGGGACCTAGCCCAAGCTTTTATGAAGTAATACAATCATGTCACAGACATGACGCCTGATAGAATCACTTTGCAGAATATGGAGAAGAAGTCAAATGAAAGCTTCAGGCAGTATGCACAAAGATGGAGGGAGGTTGCCATGCAAGTTCAGCCACCGCTCATAGAAAAGGGAACCACAATGCTTTTTATCAAACCTTGAAGGCCCCATTCATTACTCACATGATAGGAAGTACCAGCAAGAGCTTTGTGGATATAGTGATGGCGGGAGAAATGATTGAAAATGCTATAAGGGGTGGCAAGATTGAAGTAGGGGAAACCACTAAAAGGTCTGCTCCAAGGAAAAAGGAGAATGAGGTGAATAATATGAGTACATACAACAAAAGGGTACTCGAAGGCAATTACTGTTAGCCCGCCAAAGGTAATTACTGCTGGGCAACAAGGGTCGGTAAAACAGGAATCAGGCACAAGGAAAAACTCTGAAAAGCTCCAATTTACATCAATCCCAATGACGTATAAATAGCTATATCAAAGTTTATTTGATGCACACGTGGTGTTCCCATTTTTATCTAAAACCGTTACAGCCCCCATATCCCAAATGGTATGATTCAAACGCTTAATGTGACTACCATGCAGGAATACTAGGGCATTCAATAGAAAACTACATTGCCTTCAAAAAGGTAGTCGAGAGTCTCATCAAGATGGGGATTGTGAAGTTTGATGATACACCTAGTACGGAAAACCCATTACCTAACCATGGAGATAAGGGGATAAATGCGATTGGTGAAAATATCGTGAGAAGGATCAAAAAGGATATTACGGAGGTAAAAGCCCCGTTGAGAATGGTCTAGAGAGAAATGGTAAGAAGAGGGTTGATATTATCAGATTTTACGGAAGGATGTGAAGGAGTAAAGAACTACTGTGAGTTCCACAAAGCAGGAGGGCATGAGATCCAGGAATGTGTTGAGTTCAGGGTATTGGTGCAAAGCCTTATGGACAATAAGGAATTGGAATTTTATGAAAAAGGCTCAGAAGGAGGAAACATATACGCAACAGAAGGAGAGTTGACAAAGAAAAAAGTCAATTACCCGAGGATCATCATCTCCCGACCAAGAAGTACGGAGGACGGAACACAAGTGGCGCCAAAGGTCATAATCCAGAAACCTGTTTCCTTTCCTTCTAAGGATAATAAAATGGTACCTTGGAATTATGGCTGTAATGTGACAATACCGGGAGGGGAAAACTTAGCTATTACTTCCAAGGAGGTCCAAAGTGAAGGATCTTACACACGTAGTGGAAGGCGTTATTCGACTCGATGCGCCGAAAGCCATGCACTGAAAGCAAATACCTTGGTTTGAGCGAGAGAAAGAGGCTGAGGCACTTATCAATGAACCAGTAAAGGAAGAAGAGGCTAAAGAATTTCTGAAATTCTTGAAGCATAGTGAATACAGTGTGGTAGAACAACTACGCAAAAAACCGCCCACATATCAGTGCTAGCATTGCTTTTAAGCTCAAAAGTAAATCGCAAGGCATTGATGAAACTGTTGAACGAGACCTACGTTACTAAAGATATATCTTTCAATAAACTTGATCGACTGGTTAGTAATATAAGTGCCGATAACTTTATTTATTTCAGTGATGATGAAATTCTGCTTGGGTGCATGGGATCGATTAAGGCTTTGCACATCACTACTCGTTGCAAGGGATATACTCTTCCAAGTGTGTTAATTGATAATGGATCGGCCTTAAATGTCTTACCATTGTCTATGCTGAAACGAATACCTTTAGACAGTTCTCACATAAAGACATGCCAGAACATAGTGAGAGCATTTGATGACACTGAAAGAAGAGGAATGGGAAGGATTGACATACCGTTGTTGATTGGGCCAAATGCATATGAAGTGGATATTTTGGTGATGGATATCAAGCCCTCCTACAATTGCTTGTTGGGAAGACCCTGGATTCATTCGGCAGGGGCAGTGCCCTTATCACTGTACCAAAAATTGAAACTAGTAACAGAAGGTCGGCTGGTTACTATAAATGCAGAGGAGGACATCATAGCAACTGTTACCAACGACGCGACATACTTAGAGGCAAATGAGGAGGCCATTGAGTGTTTCTTTTGATCTTTAGAGTTCATGAATGCAACATTCATTTTGGAAGGGAATGAGGTTCCGGTGCCTAGGATATCCAGGACCACAAGAATGGGCTTGCAAATGATGGTAGGGAAAGAAGCCTTACTGGGAAAAGGACTGGGCAGAAATCTCCAAAGAAGGATTCAGGTTCCGATGCTGAAAGAGAAAAAAGATAGTCTTGGCTTGGGTTTCAGGCCAGATGCTAGACAAAAGAAGAAAGAGATGGAAAAGAAGTAGGAGAGAAAGAGTGCACGATTGAATGGGGAAGAAGTCAAGTGGGAATTGATGACATTCCCTCACATATCCCAGACTTTTGTATCAGGAGGGATAATTCACCCTGAGAGAGGATTGTTGGAAAATGAAAATCTTCACATCAATTCCATACACGAGGAAGAAACTGAGTAAAGAAACTTGTTGGACATTCGCCCTTATGAACCTGGAAGCGTTTTAAATAATTGGACTGCAGAAGAACTTCTTGTAGTTTTTAGAGATTACACAGAGTAATGTTCAGAACACACTTGTTGTTTTAAAGCCTAGAAAAAATAATATTTTATTTGTAAAACAGACTCATGTTCAGACATCTTTGTTTCAATAAAATACATCTTTAATGATTAATTCGAGTGAATATTCCTTCATTTTTTATCCTTTTGATCTTCTAATTTCCATCCAAAAAATTTTCTTTTGTTATTCTCATTCATACCATGTAAATAGTTGTTCTTGAATTCAGTTGTTTTTTTGTATATTCTTTTGTGCCTACCACAGGTCCCTAGATATCAATGACACGAGCAATGATACTACAGATTCAGAGGTTCTTTTTGAGCAAGAGAGGTGTTTAGAGGAATCTCAGGATTTTGAGGGTGACAGAGATTGTGACTTGTCTCCAGATTTGTTAAGAATGGTAAAGCAAGAAGAGAAACAAATTTTACCCCATGAAGAGGTGATAGAGAATATAGTCTTAGAGGAAGAAAAGGTTGTGAAAATTGGAACGCGCATAGCCGAGGAGATGAAGCAAGACCTCGTTGAGTTATTACGGGAATTCAAAGACGTCTTTGCATGGTCATACCAAGATATGCTTAGGCTAAGTACTGATATTGTAGTGCATCGCCTTCCTATCAAAGAAGAGTGCAAGCTAGTTCAGCAAAAGCTACGAAGGATGAGGCCTGATGTGGTATTAAAAATAAAAGAGGAAGTCAAGAAACAATTTGATGCTGGTTTTCTACAGGTGGTAAAATACTCAGAATGGGTAGCCAATATTGTTCCTGTCCCTCAGAAGGATGGAAGAGTTCGGATGTGTCTAGACTACCGGGACTTAAATAAAGCTAGCCCAAAGGATAATTTCCCTTTGCCTCATATTGACACGTTGGTGGATAATACGGCGGGATACTCATTGTTTTCTTTCATGAATGGTTTTTTGGGATACAATCAGATCAAGATACACCCTGAGGATATGGAAAAAACTACTTTCATAACATTGTGGGGTACCTTTTGTTATAAGGTGATGCCATTCGGGCTAAAGAATGCAGCAGCAACATATCAAAGGGCCATGGTGACCTTATTCCATGACATGATGCACAAAGAAATTGAAGTATATGTTGTTGACATGATCGCCAAATCTCGAACAGAAAAGGAACACATTGAAGTTTTGAAGAAGTTGTTTTTGAGATTGAGAAAATTTCAATTAAAGCTCAACCCGACAAAGTGTACTTTTGGAGCTCTTTTAGAGAAATTACTGGGTTTCGTAGTCAGTGGGAGGGGAATCAAGATTGACTCAGATAAGGTCAAAGCTATACAAGAATTGCCTCCACCACGCACTCAAAAAGAAGTTCGAGGTTTTCTTGGAAGATTAAATTACATTGCTCGGTTTATTTCACAATTAACTGAGAAATGTGATCCCATATTTCGTCTTCTTAAGAGACATAACTAAGGCGTATGGGACAATGAGTGCCAGAAAGCTTTTAACAAAGTCAAACAATATCTGTCAAATACATCGGTACTATCTCTGCCTAATCCAGATAGACCACTAATACTGTATTTGACAGTGTTCAATAACTCCATGGGATGTGTACTTGGTCAACATGATGAGTCAGGAAAAAAGAAAAGACGATATATTATCTCAGTAAAAAGTTCACTAAATGTGAAATGAGATATTCGTTAATTGAGAAATTGTGTTGTGCCTTGGTTTGGACAACTCGAAGATTGAGGCAATATATGCTATATCATACAACCTGGCTAATCTCAAAACTGGATCCGTTAAAGTATATGATGGAGCCAACTGCTTTGAATGGAAGGATGGCAAGGTGGTAGATTTTGCTTTCTGAATTCGATATAGTCTATGTAAACCAAAAGGCTATAAAAGGGAGCGCAATAGCAGAGTTTCTGGCTAGCAGGGCTTTAGAGGATTATGAACCTTTGAGCTTTGATTTCCCTAATGAAGAGCTAATGTATGTGGCAACTATTAAAGAGAATCCGTGGAAGCTAAATTTTGATGAAGCGTCAAATGCTGTGGGAAATGGAATTAGGGCAGTCTTGGTATCCTCTAGTGGTGATCATTATCCATTCACAAGCAATTTGGACTTTGATTGCACAAACAATGGCAGAGTACGAAGCATGCATCATGGGAATTCGAGCAGCTATAGAGCGTAAAATCAGAGTGCTAGAAGTATATGGAGATTCAGCATTAGTGATTTACCAGCTTAAAGGTGAATAGGAGATGAGAGACCCCAAATTTATCAATTTCCAAAAAATAGTTTTGGGATTGATTGAGGAGTTTGATGACATCAGTTTTAATTATCTCCCACGTGATGAAAACCAGATGGCAGATACTTTGGCAACTCTGGCTTCTATGATTAAAGTAAACAAACCAGAGGATATGAGACCTATTCAGATGAGTATTTTTGAAGTTCCAGCTCATTGTTATAACATGGAAGAGAAGGAAAAAGATGACCACCCTTGGTATCATGATGTATTGCGATATGTAAGAAATCGTGAGTACCTGGAGCATGCAACTGAGAATGACAAAAGGACGTTAAGAAGATTGGCCTGTGACTATATTTTAGATGGGGATATCTTGTACAAAAGAAGGAAAGATCAAGTATTATTGAGATGTGTTGACGCTATTGAAGCTAGGAAAATTTTGGAAGAAGTTCATGAGGGTGTTTGTGGAACATATGCTAATAGATTCACAATGGCTAGACAAATAATGAGATTCAGATACTACTGGTCCATCATGGAAGAAGATTGTATCAACTATGCCAAAAGATGTCATAAATGCCTGATTTTTGGAGACAAAATTCATGTACCGCCTTCACCTTTGCATGTTATGACTTTTCCATGGCCTTTTTCCATGCGGGGGATGGATGTCATTGGGCCGATCTCACCGAAAGCTTCGAAAGGGCAACGATTCATCTTTGTGGTTATTGACTTCTTCACGAAATGGGTGGAGGTTGCTTCATATGCTAGCGTTACTAAGTTAGCAGTTAGCCAGTTCTTGAAGAAGGAAATCATATGTCGATATGGAATGCCCGAGAGGATCATATTTGATAACGCACTAAACTTGAACAACAGCACGATTTGCAGTCAATTCATGATCAAACATCACAACTCATCTCCGTATCACCCAAAAAAGAATGGGGCAGTGGAAGCGACCAATAAAAACATTAAGAAGATAGTAGGGAAAATGACTGAGACTTATAAGGATTGGCATGAGAAGTTACCATTTGCACTTTATGCTTATCGAACGTCTGTCAGAACTTCTACTGGGGCAACTCCTTTCTCATTGGTTTATGGGATGAAGGTAGTCCTACCTATTGAAGTAGAGATACCTTCTCTTCGAGTTTTGTCAGAGATAAAGCTAGATGAAGTGGAATGGATCCAGTCTCATCATGATCAGCTGAGCTTGATTAAGGAAAAGAGGTTAAGGGCTATTCGTCACGGTCAGATGTACCAAAAACAAATGATGTGAGCCTATGATAAAAAAGTCCGCCCAATAGAGTTTCATGAGGGGGACCTTGTACTGAAAAAGATCCTTCCCATACAAAGGGATCTCAGAGGAAAATGGATGCCAAATTGGGAAGGACCATATGTGGTGAAGAAGGCTTTCTCTGGAGGTGCACTGATTTTGACCGAAATGGATGGGAAAAGCTTACCCAATCTTGTGAACTCGGATTCAGTCAGAAAATATTTTGCTTAAAAAGGAGATAAGGCCAAGGTGAAAACCCACAAAGGGCGCTTTGAGACTTCAAAAAAAAAAAAAAAGGGAGAGACCTAGGCAAAAACCCGTAAAAGGCGCCTTGAGACCAAAGAGGTTTTGAGTTGAAAACCCGAAAAGGGCGACTCAAATTTTGAATGGGCATGCAGTGATCTTGCTATATCTGAATCAACAAGAAATGAAGTATGTTACATATCGGGGCATCAACAAAGTACTTTGGATCTTCTAAACGCATGTTAAGCTTAAAGCAGTCTTCCTAGAGTTTGTATATAGAAGCCCAATCTACGATATCTAGGGCACCCTGTAACATCCTAAAAATGGGGCTATTTGGAATTTAATTATTTTTCTTATGTATGAACCGCTGTGATATTATTTATGGAATAATAAAGGTTAATTAAGGCTTTGAGTTGGCACGATTTGGTAGAAAATTTCAGTTTTTAACTTAAAAGGTAGGGAGCCTTAGCAGAAGGGTGTTATAAGATTAAATGTGGATAATTTGACACAAAAGAGCCCTTGGTAAAGTGGCAAAAGTGAGGCCACTTAAGAGCTAGCATGTGACGCCACCAAGGGGAGCTAGGGAGCTTGTGTTCGAGTCGCAGAAATTCCTCTTTTTGTTATTTATTTGGACGGCACAAAGGAGAGAGATTTTCTCTCCTTAAATTCTTATTTTTATTAATATTAGAGGATAAAATGAGCACTTTAAATTGGGTTTAAATTGCTTAAATATAGAGATAATAAGGATGTTATTTTAATAATGGATTATCATGGGATTTAGAATAGATTATTAAATGGATTATTATGTGAATAATTTAATAAGAGTGGCAAGGAGAAAAAGAAAGAGGTTAAGTGTTCAAAATATTTTGAATTCGTTTAAACTATTGGCCAAGGGTGTTTGTTGCAAAATTTAAACACTTCATAGAGAAGTGGACGGCAAGCTTCAAAGGGGGGTGTCAATTGGCCTATAAAAACACCAATTGACCACTTGATTTTTCCTTTTTCCATCTTTGTTGAGCCGAAAACCCTAACCCTTCTCCTCCTTATTTTTCTTCTCTCAAACCCTTTTGCTGAAATTCTCATCCCCTCTTCCTCTCCATTATTTCTTTTCTCTTTTATAATAGCCGAATACCCTCCTCTCATTGCAAACTCTAAACACCTTCTTTCCTCATTATTTTTCTCTCTAGCCAAGTACTCCACACCTTGGTGTCAAACTCTCTTTTCCCATTTGGTGTATCTTTGGCGAATATTAAGGCAAGGGTAAGTTGTCGAAACTCTTTTCCATGTCCCATTCTCTCTGTCGATTTGGTTGAATAGGAAGTGAATTATTTTAGCGACTAATCGATGATAGAATCGGATCTATTTAGGGACCCGGGATTTTGAAGTATTCGATCCAAGCCTCATCCTTGTAAATCGGTTTTGGTAAGGATCTATTCTTTTTGGTATTCGATTAAGCCAATGGCTACTAATAATGATGATGACCGATTGTAGGCGATGAAGCGATTAGTGAACCGATGCAAAGTGAGTACCTTGAGAGGCAAATAGGTAAGATTTGGGTTTAATTGGTAACCCTTTAGATTTATTTGATTTGGCCGAATAGGCCATAGTACTAACCCATGTATTTGGTGAATATAGGGACAAGTAGATCTAGTGTGACCGACTCCTCCATTCGGGATTTAGATTATTCGTGGGTGGCGGTGTGTACATACACACTTATAATAATTAATAAATTGTATTAAATGCATGTTGTGTATAAATCACTTTATGTAGATATGGATTTAGTGCCTTAATGGTACAAGCGAGGATTCCGTAAGTCTCTCGCCTGTATGAGATTGATAATAATGCTTTTGGGAAGCATGACATTGTTTATATATGTTACTTAAATATGTGATGGCATGAGATCTCATTATACAATGATTTGATATGGGTTGATGAGTGGAGGGGGCAAGATTGATCGTGCCGACGGGCACCAAGTGTTTTGGTAACACACTGCGTGACTACGGTCACCGAGAGGTTTGGTACCTCCGGAGGTTTGGCACCTCATAGCGACTTATCCCCGTGGTTAACACCACCGTGGGTTGGCCCCACTTGAGATATGGGATCATCCGCGGTGATTTGGTATCACCACGATGGGTTGGCCCCATCACCCGATTCGTGTCTACTGACACACCGATGTTTTGGTAACACATTGTGACTATATGTCACCAGTGTGGTTTGGCACCACCAAAGGGTTTGGTACCACAACGGGGTAGACAAAGTGGCGTTTGGTTGGCTAGGTTGGGGACTTAATATTCGCATATTAATTGTTATATGTTGTGTATGAAAATGTTTTTAAAGCGGGGAAGGGTTACATCTCGAGTCTTGGTGACTCACCTTCTCCTTTATATTTTTCAGTGACACGTAGATCGCGGATGTGGAGCCAAGGTTGACTCGAGGTGGCCATGCAGTGGGATTTAAATTTTAATAGACTTTGAATTTTAGTTTATTTATTTTTGGATTGTCGATTTAAATTTTATTTTGGATGTAATAAGGCCTCCTGACACTTTATTTTTGCTATTTTCATATGTTGGATACTTGTTTTAAACTATATTATTATTATTGAATTAAAATCACATGTTTTCCAGATTAAACCGAAAAATGTTTTTATCGAGCCATCGGGCACATTTGAAATTTGTTTAATAACTTGACTTAATTATTTTTTTTTAAAATAAACACTAAGTATGGTTTTACCAAGATAATCAAATGCGAGAAGTTTTCAACAAAACTTAAATGGGTTTTAAAATGGTTTTCAAAAAGTTTTCCTCGTAACAAACTAGATTCGGCCATAGTGTTTGGGCCGGGTTTGGATTGTTACAAATTGGTATCAGAGCCCAGTTTAAAGCTCGGCTGTGGGGGCCCAAGGCCCAAAAATGTTCTGGTAGGCCTTATGAAATAATTTTTGGTTTTTGAACAGCATGGCCCGAGTCTCCGGCACCGATCCGCCCAAGTAAGTACATCGAAACCTCTTTGTGAATTATATTCTGTAGAAGGGTAAGAAGCATGGAACGTAGATAGATTTATAGGAACTTGAACCCTAGGAATAGAGTACTCAAACACACAAACCAAACATAAGACTTAAGGAACCAAACCAATCTATGACTTAGCCATTGAGCTAGGGTGTGGTAACCCCTGTACGCATGTCGATGATTGGATCCAGAAGAGCCTGGTATTTAAGCAGTCCTCGTGACTCACCTCCTCTTCGCAGGTATCCTACCTGGTGCGTAGCTTCGGTTCACCCTAACTCAGAGGGCTCAGTGGTGGTAACCTCTGTGGGCATGTCTAGAAAGGTTCGGTGAGAGCTTGGTATTTAAGCGGTCCGCGTGACCCACCTCCTCTTCACTCGAATCCTGCCTGGTGCGTAGCTTTGGTTCACCCTGACCAAGAGGGCTCGGTCATAGGCTAAACATAATGACTAAAACCCGAAAAAGGGAATTAGCCATGTTTTCAAAAAAGAATGAAACAACAAAAACCCTAATGTTTTCAAAACTTTTGCAATAACTCTTTCAATCGGAGAACATCATTTTTACAACGTTTTCTTCGAAAAACTCAATTTGTGGAAAATTACAAAAATACCCTTAGGGGTAAAATTACTAAAATGCCCTCGGCTCATAAAATAACAGTTCAATGGTTTTGCTCAAAATTTCAACTATTTTACAAATATTCAACAACTTAGCTTTGGAAATCATCAGCAAAATATTTTGGTTTTGGAAAATTACAAAAACGCCCTCAAGTTGTAAAATTACCGAAATGACCCTGGTTTTGGAAATCTTTACAAACATTATTATTTGAAAAGGAACATTTTCAGAAAAAAACCCCGAGTTTTGCAAGCTGTTAAAAATATCACCGACTTATTAAAACTACGAAATTGCCCTGAATGACAAAATTACCAAAATACCCCTGGTTTCAAAATGATGCTGTATCTCTAAATTTTACAAATTTTTAGAAAAACCCTCCGCTTTGGGAATTTCAAAACGACCTACTTTACTAAAGTTTTAAAATTTCTTTTATTACTAAAAATACCCACTGTAGGAAAAATGACGAAAATACCCACAGGTTTAGAAATGGCGTAAATGTCCAAGAGTGAATAAGTATGGAAAGCATTAAGGAATGGATGCATGAACTCCTTTGTATGAACTAGGATAGAAGGCTGAAACCTTGTTTGCTCGAAAGAATCTCTGATTAAACCTTATCCATAAAATTTCTTCGCGATTAATAAAGTGGAATAAATGCTAATGCATAAAAATTTTCTTAATCAGATTAAAAGCGCGGTAGATAGAATGAGTTCTAGAGGACGTGGACACCGTAGACGCGGTAGGGTAGGATGACGGTGTCTGAACCCGTCAGGTCGGGTCAAGGTTTGAAAAAACGAGGTACCACCGCCACCACCACCTCCTACGTTTAGAGTGAGGAGAGCGTAATCGCACCAGTGGTGAGGGCATGTCACGCAAGCTATTTTCTGCGAGTCTTGGAAATGGTGGTCGGGGTGGTGGAAATTTGGGAGCTCGGAAATCTGTTCTGGCGACTCCGATCTAACGGAGCGGAGGTATTCCGGTGTGTCGTGGAGTGGCACCCAGTCTTGTGAGTCTTGGCTAGAGTCAACCGAGAGGATCATGGATGATCTTGACTTTGTTGAGGAAGAAAAGGCGAAAAAGGGCTGTGGTCGCTTCTAAAGGATGAAGCGTACGAGGTGGTGGTGACAGTTCGAGATGGAGCCACGGCGAGATGATCCGACTTGGGAGCATTTCAAAACCACCTATCGGAGAAGTATGTATGGGGCACCAAATATACGGATGCTCGGAGGAAAGCCTTTCTAGGGCTAGTGCAAGGAACTAAGTCGATGGCGGAATATGAGGCGTAGTTTTTAAGGTCGAGTAGGTATGCTAGAGGCATCGTGGCTACTAAACACGAGCCACAATATGCGCTTTGAGGACGGACTCAGAGATGATTTGAGGTTCTTGATTGCCCCGTGAGCGAGTTCGTGAGTTCTCATCTCTAGTGGAAAAGGCTAAGGTAGCCGCCAAGGGATCAAGGAGGCATTGAGAGGCAAAGTTATAGTAGGAATAATCGAAAGAGAGATTTGGGTCACCGGATCCAGTGGTAGTGTTCGAGAAAAGGCTAGGCCAAGTGGGCCAAATCAAAGTGGCAAGGCCCATGACTACTAATCGAGGCCGACTCGAGGTGTAACCAGCTGTGGAAAGACTCATTGGGGAGGTTGTTGGACCGGTGCTAGAGGATATTTTAAGTGTGGGTCTTTGGAGCATCGTGTCGAGAGATTGTCCCGAAAACTAGCTAAGAATCACCTCGTAGAGGCGAGGCGAAATCGTACTTAGGATAGAAATGTGGGACCACGGAGGGTCGTGGTAATGGCAGAGGAAACAACGGTCCCTAACCGAGGTCGTGGAACTCGGGCGAGGTTCGAGCAACACGAGGCTAGGCAACTTTGGCTTAGTCTCACGCGCGAGGCGTCGCGAGGAGGGTGACGCACCGGATGTCATAACCGATGCGTTTCTAATTTTTGGTCTTCCTTATGTTGCATTAATTGATGTGGGTTCGACGCACTCGCATATTGCTAGTAGTGTGGTAGGAACTATGGACCTAGACTCGAGACTACTTCTAGAAAGATGACTGCATTTAAGCCCCTAGGTCACTCAGAGTCGTGAGATAAACTTTATAGAGACGCACCACTAGAACTCCAAGGGTAATATTTGTGGTCGATCCGATGGAACTACCGTTTGGGAGTTCGATTTGATCCTTGGAATGGACCAATTGGTTGAGTATCGGGCGAATTTGGATTGCGCGCTAAGCGCATGGTTTCTAAAGACAGTGAAGGTGATGAAGTGGTTATGATAGGTGATAAAAGGAATTACCTATCCAACGTAGTGTCTGCCTTGAAGGCTGAAAAGATGGTCAAGAAGGGTTGTAAGGCGTATTTGGTTCGAATCTGTGCTTTGGAAGCTAAGGAGGCAGTAGTTGGAGAGGTTCGAATGGTTGGGGAATTCGCCGATGTGTTCCCAGAAGAGCTTCAGTCCGCCTCCGGATCGTGAAGTTGAATTCGGTATAGACTTGCTACCCGAACGGCACTTTGTGTCTATAGCACCATACCGAATGGCACCAAAGGAATTGGTGGAGTGAAGGCTCAAATTCGTGAGCTCTGGATAGAGGATTTATTCGACCAAGTATATCTCCGTGGGAGAGCACTGTATTGTTCGCCAAAGAAGAAGGATGGTTCAATGCGGATGTGTATAGACTACCGCCAGATTAACAAGTTAACGATCAAGAACAAGTATCCGTTGCCTCGGATTGATGACTTGTTCGATCAACTGAAGGGTGCATCGGTGTTCTCGAAGATAGACCTTAGGTCGGGTTACCATCAACTTAAGGTGAAGGAGGTTGATGTTCACAAGACGGCATTCAGAACTCAGTATGGACATTACGAGTTTCTGGTAATGCCATTTGGATTGACCAATGCGCCGGCAGCATTCATGGACTTGATGAATAGGGTGTTTCAGCAGTAGTTAGACCAATTTGTCGTGGTGTTCATAGACGGCATATTAGTTTATTCTAAGATGGAGGAGGAGCATGATATGCATTTGCGTGTAGTTCTACAAGTGTTAAGGGAGAAGCAATTATATGCCAAATTCGGCAAGTGCGAATTTTGGCTTAGGGAAGTGGCTTTCTTAGGTCATGTAGTATCGGCAGAAGGAATTAGAGTGGACCTTCGCAAGATTGAAGCAGTATTGGATTGGAAACTACCTAGGTCGGTGGCTGAAATACGAAGTTTTCTGGGTTTAGCGGGGTACTATCGGAGATTCGTGGAAGGATTCTCTCTAATAGCAGCGTCGTTAACTAAGTTACTAAGGAAAGGTGTTCCATTTGTGTGGACGGAGAAGCAGCAAGAAAGCTTTGATAAGCTAAGGAAAATCCCGACGAAGCTCCGCTTTGGTACAAATTGAGCAGGCAGAAAAAATTGTTTACCGTCTCTTCGTGATGCATCCCATAATTTGGTTTGGGATGTGTCTTGATGCAAGAAGGGAAGGTAGTAGCCTATGCATCTCGTCAGTTAAGACCGCATGAGGTTAACTACCCAACACACGATTTGGAGTTAGCAGCAGTTGTCTTCGCTCTAAAGATATAGAGACATTATCTGTACGGGGAGAAGTCGATAGTCTACACGGATCATAAGAGTTTGAGGTATCTTCTGACCCAGAAGGATCTAAACTTGAGACAACGTCGGTGGATTGAACTATTAAAGGACTATGATTGTTCAATCGAGTACCATTCGGGTAAGGCTAACGTGGTAGCTGATGCGTTGAGCCGGAAGGTTGTGAAGGACTTAAGAGCAATGTTCGCTCGGTTGAGTCTATATGATGATGGGAGTCTTTTGGCGGAACTCCAAGTTAAGCCAACATGGATTGAGGAGATTAAGGAAAAGCAATTAGTGGATGAAGTCTTGAACGCTAGGAGGGTACAAGTTCGAGAATGGTGGTTTGGAAGGAGTGCAGATCATCTAGTGGTGGAGTGCTATGTTTTCAAGGGCGAGCATGTATGCCAAAAGATGTGGAGTTGAGGCGGAAAATTCTCCACGATACACATAGCAGCCCATACGCTATGCATCTGGGAGGAAGTAAGATGTATGGAGATCTTCGGAAACAGTTCTGGTGGCCGGGGTTGAAACGTGAGGTAACTAAGTTTGTGGGAAGGTGTTTGACGTGTCGTGAGTTAAGAAATGAACACCAGTGTGCCATCGGGGCTACTCCAACCGTAAAAAGATCCCACAATGGAAATGGGAAAGGATAACTATGGATTTTGTCAGTGGATTACCTCTTACACCGAGCAAGAAAGACGCGGTTTGGGTAATTGTGGACCGTCTGACTAAGTCGGCTCACTTCATACCGGTGAGAGTGGATTTTTCCCTTCAAAAGCTAGCTAAGTTGTATGTGTCGGAAATAGTGAGATTGCATGGTGTGCCAATATCTATCATCTCGGATAGGGATCCCAGATTCACGTCAAGGTTCTGGAAAGCATTGCATCAAGCTTTGGGTACACGGTTGGATTTCAGTACAGCCTTCCATCCACAGTCCGACGGGCAATTGGAAAGGGTAATACAAATCTTAGAGGATATGTTAAGAGGATGTGTCTTGGATTTCCGTGGTAGTTGGGAGGAGTATCCGCCACTAGCGGAATTCGCTTATAACAATAGTTATCAGCGAGTATTCAAATGGCTCCATATGAAGCCACAGTATGGGCGTAAGTGTCGTACTCGACGTGTTGGGCGGAGTTGGGGAACGACAAGTTAGGGTCCGTAATTGGTAATGAGGCGAGGACAAAGTCAAAGTGATCCGGACTCGTCTTAAGGAAGCGTCGGATGTGAAATCCTATCTTTGATTTAAAAACGCCAGAGAAATGGAGTACTGTTGTAGGAGACAAGGTTTTTACTCAAGGTGTCACCTTGGAAAAAGGTGTTGAGATTTGGCCGAAAAGGAAAGTGAGCCCAAGGTTCATCGGGCCATATCTGATTGTAAAGCAAGTAGGACCGGTAGCTTATCACCTAGAGTTGCTTGCAGAATCGAATCGATCCATGACGTATTTCATGTATCGATCTTTGAGGCAGTATCGGTCGGATCCTTCGCACGTTGTGCGATGCGCGAGATTGAGGTGAACTCGGATTTATCTTTTGAAGAAGAACCGGTTCGAGATCTTAGATCGAGATGTCAAGGTTCTACGTAGGAAGTCAATGCCCTTGGTGAAGGTGCTATGGCGGAACCATGAGTGCAGAGGAAGCTACGTGGGAACTGAGGATGTGATGAGGCGACAATACCCCCACCTCTTCTAACGAGAATTTCGAGGATCGAAATTTATTTTAAGGGGGTAGAATTGTAACATCCTAAAACGGGGCTATTTGGAATTTAATTATTTTTCTTATGTATGAACCATTGTGATATTATTTATGGAATAATAAAGGTTAATTAAGGCTTTGAGTTGTACAGTTTGGTAGAAAATTTCACTTTTTAACTTAAAAGGTAGGGAGCCTAGCGGGAAGGTGTTATAAGATTAAATGTGGATAATTTGACACAAAAGAGCCCTTGGTAAAGTGGCAAAAGTGAGGCCACTTAAGAGCTAGCATGTGACGCCACCAAGGGAGCTAGGGAGCTTGTGTTCGAGTCATGAAATTCCTCTTTTGTTATTTATTTGGGCGGCACAAAGGAGAGAGATTTTCTCTCCTTAAATTCTTATTTTTATTAATATTAGAGGATAAAATGAGCACTTTAAATTGGGTTTAAATTGCTTAAATATAGAGATAATAAGGATGTTATTTTAATAATGGATTATCATGGGATTTAGAATATATTATTAAATAGATTATTATGTGAATAATTTAATAAGAGTGGCAAGGAGAAAAAGAAGGAGGTTAAGTGTTCAAAATATTTTGAATTCATTTAAACTATTGGCCAAGGGTGTTTGTCAAATTTAAACACTTCATAGAAGTGGACTGCAAGCTTCAAAGGGGGTGTCAATTGGCCTATAAAAACACCAATTGACCACTTGATTTTTCTTTTTCCATCTTTGTTGAGCCAAAAACCCTAACCCTTCTCCTCCTTATTTTTCTTCTCTCAAACCCCTTTTGCCGAAATTCTCATCCCTCTTCCTCTCCATTATTTCTTTTCTCTTTTATAATAGCCGAATACCCTCCTCTACTGTTGCCGAAACTCTAAACACCTTCTTTCCCTCATTATTTTTCTCTCTAACCGAAGTACTCCACACCTTGGTGTCGAAACTCTCTTTTCCCATTTGGTGTATCTTTGGCCGAATATTAAGGCAAGGGTAAGTTGTCGAAACTCTTTTCCATGTCCCATTCTCTCTGTCGATTTGGTTGAATAGGGAAGCTAAATTATTTTAGCGACTAATCAGTGATAGAATCGGATCTATTTAGGTACCCGGGATTTTGAAGTATTCGATCCAAGCCTCAGTCCTTGTAAATCGATTTTGGTAAGGATCTATTCTTTTTGGTATTCGATTAAGCCAAGGGCTACTAATAATGATGATGACCGATTGTAGGCAGTGAAGCAGATTGGTGAACAAGAACCTGCAAGTGAGTCTTGAGAGGCAAATAGGTAAGATTTGGGTTTAATTGGTAACCCCTTTAGATTTATTTGATTTGGCCGAATAGGCCATAGTACTAACCCATGTATTTGGCCGAATATAGGGACAAGTAGATCTAGTGTGACCGAATCCTCCATTCGGGATTTAGATTATTCGTGGGTGGCAGGTGTGTACATACACACTTATAATAATTAATAAATTGTATTAAATGCATGTTGTGTGTAAATCTGCTTTATGTAGATATGGATTTAGTGCCTTAATGGTACAAGCGAGGATTCCGGTAAGTCTCTGTCAGTATGAGATTGATAATAATGCTTTTGGGAAGCATGACATTGTTTATATATGTTACTTAAATATGTGATGGCATGAGATCTGTTATACAATGATTTGATATGGGTTGATGAGTGGAGGCGGTATTGATCGTGCCGACGGCACCGATGTTTTGGTAACACACCGTGACTACGGTCACCAGAGGTTTGGCACCTCATAGCGACTTATCCTGTGGTTAACACCACCGTGGGTTGGCCCCACTTGAGATATGGGATCGTCTGCACGATGATTTGGTATCACACGGATGGGTTGGCCCCATCACCCGATTCGTGTCTCTCTGGGACACCGTGTTTTGGTAACACATTGTGACTATATGTCACCGGTGGTTTGGCACCACCAGTGGTTTGGTACCACAACGGGGTAGACACGAGTGGCGTTTGGTTGGCTAGGTTGGGGACTTAATATTCGCGCATATTAATTGTTATATGTTGTGTATGAAAATGTTTTTAAAACGGGGAAGGGTTACATCATCGAGTCTTGGTGACTCACCTTCTCCTGTATATTTTTCAGTGACACGTAGATCGCGGATGTGGAGCCGGGTTGACTCGAGGTGGCCATGCAGTGGGATTTAAATTTTAATAGACTTTGAATTTCAGTTTATTTATTTTTGGATTGTCGATTTAAATTTTATTTTGGATGTAATAAGGCCTCCTGACACTTTATTTTTGCTATTTTCATATGTTGGATACTTGTTTTAAACTATATTATTATTATTGAATTAAAATCACATGTTTTCCAGATTAAACCGAAAAATGTTTTTATCGAGCCATCGGGCACATTTGAAATTTGTTTAATAACTTGACTTAATTATTATTTTTTTAAAATAAACACTAAGTATGGTTTTACCAAGATAATCAAATACGAGAAGTTTTCAACAAAACTTAAATGGGTTTTAAAATGGTTTTCAAAAAGTTTTCCTCGTAACAAACTAGATTCGGCCATAGTGTTTGGGCCGGGTTTGGGTTGTTACACACCCAGTCTTTGTCCTACTCATATCAATTTACTCTCTTTGGATTCTTTTTCTTCTCAAAGATGTTTTCCTAGTTAATTTTTTTTATCGATAATTTATTCAGTTCGAACTATCATCAAAATTAATTTATTTGTTGTCCATTATTACTATTCATAAGCATGTTGCATTGAAATAATGATTGATGAACTAATAATATTTTCACAAAGGAAAGAGCGCAGGCAGTAGTAGCAAAATAGGATTTCGTATTTATTTTTCGATTTATTTTTAGGGCTATAAAAACCCTAACCTAATCTGTAAAAAAAAAAAAAAAGAAAAAGCGCAGACAGTAGTAGCAAAATAGGATTTCGTATTTATTTTTCGATTTATTTTTAGGGCTATAAAAACCTAACCTAATCTATAAAAAAAAAAAAAGGTGCAAATATACACAAAAATACAATACAAAAAACTAAGAATAGAGGTGATTCTCGTTTGTTATATCTCGCTTAATATTTTTTTATTTTTCCATTCATGCAAATATTTTTTAAATATAAAAATAATAAAAATAGATAGAACAAGTTTACCTTTTTGATTGGCATTGAAAAATAAAGTTTTTTTAGCCTTAGAGCCGCTGCGATGACAGCACTGCACGTCTGCACGCATCTGAGGATGGCCGGAGGTCAAAACACCTATGAAGTTAGAGTATTTTTTGGGGCTTCTGCTATTTTTTTTAAAGCTGGTTTAAAAAAAATAATTTTTAGCTGTTTTTTTTTTGTTTATAAAGGCCAGTGGAACGACTTCTTTTTGGTGTGGTCAATTAATGACCAAAACGGCGTCGTTTTAAGTCCAAAGATCCATGCGTTGACCCGACCGGGGGGGATCCGTGCGTTTTTGTTAAAGGGTCTAATTGCCCTTAAGCCCTTCTGCATTATTGAAAGTTTATAATCATGTCCAATTTACATCTTTCTTTATTTTCAATTTGGCCCTGAATTATGGTCTCTGTTTCAATTTGGTCCCTAAGGCCATTTTAAAGGCAAGTGATGGAACGATGCCGTTTAGGAGATAGGGCATAATTGCCCAATAAGTCCCTATAGTTTGGCGTGCGTTCCAACATCATCCTTTTTACAATTTTACTTCAGTTTTTTTTATTCTGATTTGATCCTTGTCTCTTGGATTTTTAATTCTTTTTTATTTTCATTTTCATTTTTAATTATTTTAGTATTATATATGTATTAAATTATTACTATTTATCATTTATACTAGGTTAGTTTATTAAGTTCAATATTATTTATATATTACATATCATTTTAAAATTTGTATATTAGTTATTATATTATGTATTTTTTTAAAATTTTGTATATTGTATATTATTATATTATATTATATATAATATTTAAATTATTTTATCCTTAAAATTGTATAAAATTTTGTATATTGTATAACATATATTGTGTATATTGTTTATTTTTAAATTTGTAGTTTTTGTGCATATATGTATTAGATTATCGTATTATAAATATATTTTTATTTAAAGTTATATATTATTTATTTATTTAAAAATGTATCTCACTTATTTTCTCATGAATATATATTATCTTTTTTAGAATTTTCCATATTGTTTTTTTATTATAGTATTTTTATAACATTATTCACCTTATTTTTATATATACATTTAATCTTGTGTAAAATTTTCATGTTTATTCCTTAATTTCTTTTTTAAAATAGATTATTTTATTGTCTGCATTCTATCTTTTTATTTGATCATTCATATTTTTAAGAACAAATTTATAATTTTTATTTACTTTAGTATAATTGTTATATTGCTTGCATTATTTGTTATGTTATTATTTTTACTTAGTAAAATGCTCTTTGAAATTTATGTTTGGTAATGTACTAATGCCACATTTCATTCAAATTGTATATGAAATCTATAGTTGTATATGATTGCAATGTTTGGTAAATTTGTACATGTATATAAGGTCATGGACATGAATGAATGTTTACTAGTATGCTCTCTAAATGTACATGGTGTTGGAGTATGGATGTGATTAAATGAGGCGTGCTCTTTAATATATTAATATTTGGAATGATATGTATGAAATTCATGTGTATATTATATGCGGAGTACGGAGGAATTTACCTTGATGGGGTAGATGAAGATAGGAATAGTTAGACAAATGGAGGCATGGGCGGATAACTATGGGATTTAAGAGAGTTGGGCGGCATTGTAGAATGGTTATCTATTGGCTTACTAGAGCAACACCATGATGACGGTCTATCGACTCTATGGAGCGACACTGCGACGAAGATTATCGATTGGTCTTTCGGGGCGACGCCATGAAAATGATTTATAGGTCCTTCAGGTGACACCTTGGAAGAGGTTTATTAATTCCTCAAAATCTGAAGTTTGCTAGAATAGTAAAGATGGGATCATATTGTGTAAGACCATATTTGGGCTATGGCAACATATGAAATCCTCCAGGATAGTAAACATGGGGTCATCATGTTGTGTAAAACCATAGCTGGGTTATGATAGCATATGGAGTCCGCCAAGATGTTGAACTAGTAAGCTAATAAGGCATAAAAGGGAAACTGTTTTGTGATTCACAAGAGAGTAACATAAGAGGACGATCGCGGCGCCTTTATGAATGCGGGTAAACATAATAGTAAGGGAATCTGCCGAACCACAAAGATAAGAAAAAGCTTGTAGAAGTGTTTAGATTGTGGGTAAGCTTGTTAATCATGGGATCTGCCAAACTTCGACGGTGAGAGGAATTGGTATAAACAATTTATCGCAATAGAGGTAGTGAAGGGATATTTCCTTCGATATATTTTAAGTATTCACTAGAATGAGTTCCCTAGTGTTTGGCTAGTAAACCAATATTGGGTAAGATAGTGAGACGAACTAGTGGATTCTAATCCTAAGGGTCTACGGGTAAGAGGCAGCTAGAGTCGAGTAAGTCCGTCAAAGACTATTTTTAGTAGAGAATTTGTTGGGATTTTATTTAAAAAGTGGGTGCATGTTGGGCTTATTTTAGCCTGGGAAGTCCACGTGGGACTGACCATTGTGGGGAATCAATTGAAAGGGACAATTCAAGGAAAGGAAATACTCCGGGCTATTTGATATTGGAAATGTCTTAGCAAAATATTTTGAAGGGAAAGATCCTATGAGACTATCCCAGCAGAGTACAAGTTCACAAGGAAAGGATGTTTAGTAATCAACCAAGTGTCGTATACGAGACTACAAGTAAAGATGTATGAATTGGGTATTCCTTAAGGAAAAGTCGTGCGAGGGCTAAGTCTAAAGAAAATAGTAGTGGGGTAATCAGAGAATTTTATGTTGAGTCGGTATGGAATGAATGGTTTAGGGTAAGGGTCCACTATTGAGGCAACAACAATTGCAAGACCGCTAGAAGAAGCTGAAAATTTGAATGACTAGCGTATATGACAATATTTAAAGAGTCAAGTTGGGAAAAGGGTGATATGGTTTTTAACAGGAAGCTGTACAGGTTAGAATCCCAGAAGTTGTTATTTGGAAGAGCACATTTATGTCTAAACCAAGGATTAAGTCTGCCATATGATTTGGCTTGGAGATTTCATGGCTTGGGTTACGTCAGCAAGATGACGAAATTTCCTAAGATGCATAGGGGGTTTTAAATTCTGTGTTGATTGTTGTACATAATCTCATTAAATTCATCTGAACTTATGATTGTATTGCCTTAGATGCATGATCAAAATGTTCAGAGTTGTAGTGGAGGGGACCAAGCCAGACACCACCAACATTGCGCGAAGGTCGCGATAGCTGTATCATGCATATAAAGGTGCACCCTTAGAGGCCACGCCTTAAGGATTAAGTTGGATATATATGTATTAAGGTCCTTGTTAAATATTTGTAATTAACTGTTAGGTTTAATATGATATCAACCTTGTATGAATTTATTTCTCGTATGGTTTGAGTAGTAGTTAAAATTTGAAATTTGATATTGTTTAAGTACGTAAATAAATCAGTTTAGAAATTTTGTTAAGTTATTTGGGTTGACTATGACATTCGGTACTTCAACCCAACGATCAAATCGGGTATAATGTGTCACAATTTCAAATCCATTATATTTTCATTAGCATGACATTGGGATTTTGGGTTTCCTAATAATCATTCAACAGCTTCGTAACAGCACAAGTTCATAGTTTTATAACAACACATGTTCATAGTTATGTAATAGTTTTGTAACATTGGGATTTTAGGTTTCCTAGTATTGGTTCATGTTTCTAATAAATTTTAAGCTGTCAAACACTTGAGTTCATAGTCCTGTAACCGTAAAAGTTCTTGTTACGACACAAACAACACAAGTTCCTGTTAGTTAATGATAGAAGTTAGAAGTTCCTGTTGGTGCACAAACTGTAACAACCCAAGCCCGGCCTAAACACTACGACCGAATTTGGTGTGCTACAGAGAAAATGCTTTGTAAAACTTCTTAAAACCGATGTGAGTTTTTGATAAAAATAGTATCTTTGTTTAAAACAGTTGAGGTATATGAAAACCATACTTAGGTGTATTTATTAAGTCAAGTTGTTACATATTTTAAAAGTACCCGATTGCACGATAAAACATTTTGCGTACAACTTGAGAAAAACATGTGTACTTGTTTTAATTTCATGAAAATAGTTTAATCAAAAATATTCAAAACATGTAAAAATAATAAAAATAATCCTAGGCGGCCTTATTACAACTTGATTGAAAACAAAACCAACAATAAAGAAAAATAAACTAAGATTCGAAGTTCACTAAATCTAATTCCACTGCATGGCCACCTCGAGTCCATCTGGCTCCTCATCCGCGATCTACGGGTCACCTGAAAAGATAAGAGAGAAGGTGAGTCACCAAGACTCAATGTGTAACCCTTCCCCCGGTTTAATGCCACATCATACACAATTTATAATAAATTAACATGCACTAAATCATGCACCCAACCTAACCATCCGTATCACCTTTCTCTACCCCGAGTGGTACCAAACCATTGGTGGTGCCAAACCACTGGTGACTTATAGTCACAATGTCCGTCAATACTTGTGGTGCCAAACCACTGGTGACTCGAAGTCACAATCCAATGATGGGGCCAACCCATCTTGTGATACCAAATCACTGGCGTCAATCCCGTAATGTAAACTGTGGGGCCAACCCACTGTGGTGCTAAGCCACTGGGACGAGACGCTATGAGGTGCCAAACCTCAGGTGATCGTAGTCACAATGTGGTACCAAACCACCGTGTCCGCTCGACCACGAATATCACGCCCCTCCTCTCATCAACCCACATCAATTAATCACATGCATATACAAAGTTCATGCTAATAGATTTATTTAACATCATTTAACAGATTTAACATCAGCCATATGTCTTAAGTGACACATACCAAATGTGTCATGCTTACCAAAAGCATCGTAAAGATAATCTCATAATCAACAAGGACTTACCTGAATCCTTGCTTATACCATTCATGGTATTCAATCCAATCTACATAGATCCGATTAGCACACAATAGATTTAGTACAGTTATTAATCATAAAGTGTGTATGTACACACCTGTCACTAACGGTCGTTCTAAGTCCCGAAGAATCAAATCGACACCCTAGACTTCCTGCTCCTATATTCGGCCAAACACTAGGTCAGTGCCATGGCCTATTCAGCCAAACCAAATTAATTGAGAAGGGTTCCTTGTGAACCCGCAACCTTACCTATCACCCTTGAGTACTCGCTTCAGTACTCGATATGCGATTCCTGCTTCACTCCCTACAATCGGCCATCACTAAAGTTAATAGCCTTCGGCTTAAATGAATACTAAATAATTATATAGATCCTTACCAAAATCGCTTGACAGGGAATGGGGCTTGGATCGTATACCTTAAGATCCCGGCACCTACACAGAATCGATTCTATCACTGATTAGCCACTGAAATAATTCGGCTTTTCCATCTAACCAAGTCGACAGAGAGAAGGAATATGGGAGAAAAGTTTCGGCACACTTACCCTTGCTTTAATATTCGGCCAAGACTTCACAAAATATGGAGAAGGGGAATTTGGCTATGGTTGCTTCACTCAATCAATCAGGGTTCGGCTTTGTATGGAATAAAAGAAAGTAAGGAAGTGAAAGTAAGAGTTTCAGCTAAGGGTTTGAGAAGAGAAAAGAAAGTCTAAGGGAGAGTGTTTTCAGTTTTGGGAGAGAATGAAAAAGAAAGAAAAAGAAAATATGAAGGCTAGGAAAATTGCTAGCTGAAAATTCCAAGTAATTCACTTAAGCAAATTCGGCCTCCCCCTACCCCTATGCTTGCCGTCCACTCTTCCTTGAAGAGTTTAAAATTCAACAACTACCTTAATTCACTCTTGGCCACTAATTTAAAATTATTCAAAATTATTTGAACACTCGACCTCCTATATTTTCTCTTTGCCACTTATTAAAGATTAATCAATTAATAATCCAATTAAAATCTAAATAATATCCTCACTATCAAAAAGAGTTTAAACTGAGAAAAACTCCCCCCTTATTGCCGTCCAAAATAAGGAGTAAAAAGGGGATTTTCGCGACTCGAACCTAGGCCCTCTCTCTCCCTTGATGGCGTCAGTTCCAGCCCCTTAAGTGGCCTCCCTTTTGCCATTTTTCCAAGGCTTTTTAGTGTTAAATAATCCTTCACTTATTCTTGTAACCCCTACTTACTAAGGCTCCCTACAAGGCTTCCAAATAAAATTTTCTTCTATTCCAGCCTACTCAAGACCCCAATTAAGCCTTCTTATACTATGAATACATCACATGACAAGTCAAACACATGAGAAATAATTCAATTCCAAATAACCCCAATTTTAGGATGTTACGATTCTACCCCTTAAAAATAATTTTGGCCTCAAAATTATCTGATTAGAAGAGGTGGGGGTATTGCTGCCGCATCACATCCTCGGGTTCCCACGTAGCTTCCTCTGCATCATGGTTTTGCCAAAGCACTTTCACCAAGGTTACTGACTTCCTACGCAAAACTTTGACATCTCGGTCCAAGATCTGCACTGGTTCTTCCTCGAAAGATAAGTCCGTGTTCACCTCAATCTCGACCAGCGGCACAACGTGTGATGGATCGGCCGATACTGATCTCGACATCGACACATGAAAGACATCATGAATCGGCTCAACTCTGCTGGCATTTCGAGTTGATAAGCTACTGGCCTACTCGCTTTTACAATCAGTATATGGGCCGAGATGAACCTTGGGCTTAGCTTCCCTTTCCGCCCAAATCTCAACACCTTTTTCCAAGGTGACACCTTCAGAAAGACTTTATCTCCTACCGCATACTCCATTTCTTTACGCTTAATATCAGCATACGACTTTTGTCTATCCGCGCTTCCTTAAGACGAGCCGAATCACTTTAACTTTATCCTCGGTTCTGTCACCAATTCCGACCCAAAACACATGCGTTCACCCAACTCCGTCCAACACGTAGAAGTACGGCATTTCGAGTCCATACGATTCTTCGTATGGTGCCATCCGAATACTCACTTGAAAACTATTGTTATAAGCGAATTCCGCCAATGGTGATACTTCTCCCAACTTCCACTTTGAAATCCAACACACACCCTCTCGGCATATCCTCTAAGATCGTATAACCCTTTCCGATTGCTGCGTCGGTTTGTGGATGGAAAGTCGTGCTAAAATCAATCGTGTACCCAACGCTTTGATGCAACGCTCTCCGAACCTTGAGCGTGAACCTCGGATCCCTATCAGAGATAATTGATCTTGGCACACCATGCAATCTTACTATTTCTCGACACATATAACTTTGCTAGCTTACGGAGAGAATAATCCATTCTCACTTGGTATGAAGTGAAATGACTTAGTCGACGGTCCACAATCACCCAAGCGCATCCTTCTTGCTTTGGCGTGAGGGGTAGCCCACGAAAATCCATAGTGATCCTCTCCCATTTCCATTGAGGATCTTCAGCTTTGTTGGAGTAACCACGATGGCAACCGGGGTTTAGCCTAAACCTGGCGACCGCGTCGGACATCTTCCTCGAACTTCGGTTACCTCGCGTTTCAACCACGCCACCGAATCAAGTTTAGTAAATCTCCATACATCTTACTACCTCGGGATGCATAGCGTATGGGCTGCTATGTGCATCTTGAAGAATTCTTTGCCTCAACTCCACATCCTTCGGCATACAAAGCCGCCCTTGAAAACATAGTACGCCATCCTCAGTCAAACTATACCCTTCCAACCCACCATCTTGCACTTGCAACCTTCGAGCATTCAAGCTATCATCCATCAATTGCTTTTCCTTAATCTCCTCGATCCAAGTTGGCTTAACTTGTAGCTCGCCAAAAGACTTCCATCGTCATATAGGCGAGGTGTTTAACATCGCTCTTAAGTGCATCCACGACCTTCCGGCTCAACGCGTCAGCCACCATGTTAGCCTTGCCCGGATGGTATTCTATTGAACAGTCGTAGTCCTTCAATAGTTCAATCCATCGATGTTGCCTTAAATTCAGATCTTTCTGAGTCAAAAGATACCTCAAACTTTTGTGATCCGTATAGACTATCGACTTCTCCCCATACAAGTAGTGTCTCCATATTTTCAACGCGAAGACTACTGCCGCTAATTCCAAGTCGTGAGTTGGATAGTTAACCTCATGCGGTCTTAACTGACGGGACGCATAGGCCACTACCTTCCCTTCCTGCATCAACACACATCCCAAACCAGTATAGGATGCATCACAATAAACCGTAAACAACTTCCTGCTTGGTTGTGCAGGCCGGAGCTTACATCGAAAATCTTCCTCAGCTTATCGAAACTTTCTTGCTGCTTCTCCGACCAAACAAATGAAACTCCCTTCCTTAATAACTTCATCAACAGCACTGCAATTAAAGAGAATCCTTCCACAAATCTCCGATAGTACCCTGCTAAACCCAGAAAACTTCGAATTTCCGCCATGACCTAGCGCGGTTCAATCCAACACCGCTTCAATCTTGCGGTCTACTCTAATCCTTCGGTGACACTACGTGACCTAAGAAAGCCACCTCCACTAAGCTAAAATTCGCACTTACTGAATTTGGCGTATAACTGCTTCTCTCTCAGTACTTGTAGAACTATCCGCAAATGCATGTCATGTTCCTCCTCCGTCTTTGAATAGACCAATATGTCGTCTATAAATACCACGGCAAATTGATCCAAATACTACTGGAACACCCTATTCATTAAGTCCATAAAGGCTACCGGTGAATTAGTCAACCCGAATGGCATCACCAAGAACTCGTAATACCCATACCGAGTTCGGAATGCCGTCTTGTGAACATCAACTTCCTTCACCTTAAGTTGATGATAGCCTGACCTAAGGTCTATCTTCGAGAACACCGATGCACCCTTTAGTTGATCAAACAAGTCATCAATCCAAGGCAACGGATACTTGTTCTTGATCGTTAACTTGTTTAGTTGACGGTAATCGATACACATCCTCATTGAACCGTCCTTCTTCTTGACGAACAACACCGGTGCTCCCCACGGAGATATACTTGGTCATATAAACCCTCTATCCAAGAGCTCCACGAATTTGAGCCTTGGCTCCACCAATTCCTTTGGTGCCATTCGGTGGAGTGCTATAGACACAGTGCCGTTACGGGTAGCAAGTCTATACCGAATTCAACTTCCCAATGCTGAGGCGGACACGGAAGTTCTTCCCGGAACACATCAATGAATTCCCTACCATTCGATCCTTCTCAGCTGCGCTCCTCCTTAGCCTCCAAGGCACATATTCGAACCAAAAATGCCTCACAACCCTTCTTGACCATCTTACCGACCTTTAAAGTAGACACCACATTAGATAGGTAATCTCTTCTATTACCTATCATGACCACTTTATCACCCTCGACCATCTTAAGAACCATGCGCTTAGCTTAGCGGCGCAATCCAATCTCGCGATACTTAACCAACCGGTCCATTCCAAGGATCAAATCGAACTCCCGAGCAGCGGTTCCATCGGATCGACCACAAACACTACCCCTTGGAGTTCTAGGGGTACATCTCTATAAAGCTTGTTTACAACTACTGAGTGACCTAAAGGGCTAATTACGCCATCTCCCTAGAAGTAGTCTCGAGTCTAAATTCATAGTCTCTACCACACTACTAGCAATGTATGAATGCGTCGAACCCACATCAATTAAGGCAACATATGGAAGACCAAAAATTAGGAGCGTCTGGGTTATGGCGTCCGGTCGTGCGCCCTCCTCGCGATGCCTCATTGCATAGACTAAGCCAGTGCCTAGCCTCGTGTTGCCCGCACCTGCGCTCGAATTGCGACCTCGATTAGGACCATTGCCTCCTCTACCATTACCACGACCCTCTGTGGTCCCACATTTCTATCCCTGAGTACGGTTCTACCCCTCTGGCCGATTCTTAGCTAACTTCCGAGATAATCCTCTTACAGCGGTGATCCAAAGACCCACATTCAAAGCAACCCCTCTTACCGGTCCAACAACCTCCCCAATGTGATTTTCCACAGCGATTGTACTGGGCCGGTCTCTGATTAGTAGCCATGGGCCTTCCTGCGAGACTTGGCCCACTCTGCCTAGCCCTTTTCTGAACATTACCACGGCCCGGACGACCCAAAGCCTCTCTTACGCTTGTTCCTATCATAATCTTTGTCTCACGAACTCCTTGACCCCTTCCGGCTACCTTAGCCTTTTCCACCAGAACAGCAAACTCACGCTCCTGCTGCGGAGCAATCAATAGCCTTAACTCATCCCTAAGTCCGTCTTCAAATCGGACGTAACGATCATGCTCGGTTGACACAATCCCACGAGCATAGCGGCTCAGCCTCAAGAATTTCACCTCATACTCCGAAACCGACGACTTATTTCCTTGTACCAACCCGGAAAAGCTTTTCTCTGCGTGTCACCAGAATGGCGGTACCCACATACTTTTATGATAAGCGGTTTTGAAGTATTCCCAAATAAGGTCATCTTCCGTAGCACCATCTCTCACCGTGAGCCACCACTGATATGACTCATCCTTTAGGAGCGACACCGCTCCTTTCAACTTCTCCTCATTGGTCAAATCGAGGTCATCCATGATCCTCTCAGTCGACTCTAACCAAATGTTCCATTGCGCGCTTTGGGTGCCACGCCCACACACCCCGAATACCTCGGCTCAGTTAGATCGGAGTTGCTTGGGGAAACAATTTACGAGCTCCCATTCCTCCACTAGCACCAGCCACCATCTCGAGGACTTGCAACACGACTTTCGATAATGCCTCACCCCGTTTGATCTTGATCCTCAGCTCCAAAAGTTGGGGGTGGTGGTGGCGGTACTTCATTTTCGTAACCACGACCCGACCTAACGGGTTACGACACGATCATCCTGCCTCTGCCGCGTCCCACGCGTCCACATCCTCTAGAACTCATTTTAACTACCGCGCGCTTTCGATTAAGAAACTTTTATGGATTAGTGGCGGTTCCACTTGCTTACTCATGAAGAAATTTTATGAAAAGTTTAATAGGAATTCTTTCGATCAAACAAAGTTTCAAGTTCTCTATCCTAGTTCACACAGAGAGAACATTCATTCCTAATATCTTTCATACTTATTCACTCTTCTGGACATTTACATGTCTGTTTCTATCCTGCAGGTATTTTCGTCATTTTCCTACGGGTATTTTCATAATAAAAGAAATTTTAAAACTTTAATAAATCAAAACATTTTGAAATTTTCCAAGGCGGGGTATTTTGAAGAATTTTACAACTTAAAGGTATGTCAAAATCTTTGGAAACCGAGTATATTTGGAAATTTTGTCAATCGAGGTAATTTTGAAATTTTCCAAAACCAAAGTATTTTGATAATTTGCAAAGTAGGGTTCTTTGGATATTTATAAAATAATGATATTTTAGGCGTAACCATTGAGTAGCTTGGTATTTTATGAACCAAGGGCATTTTGGTAATTTTACCCATAAGGGCATTTTTGTAATTTCCACAAATCGACAATTTTTCGGAAAAAGTTGTAAGAGGGTTGTTCTCAACTTTGAAAGAGTGATTTTAAAAGTTACGAAAAACTAGGGTTGGGTGGTTTCTTCTTTAAAAAACATGGCTAGTTCCTTTTGGGTTTTAGTCATTATGTTTTAGCCTATGGCCGAGCCACATTTGGTCGGGGTGAACCAAAGCTACGCACCGGTGGGATTCGAGTAGAGAGAGGAGGTGAGTCACGCGGATGCTTAAATACCAAGCTCCCACCAGAAACCATTCCTAGACATGCGCATGCAGAGGTTGCCACACCTGCAGAGCCCTGCGAGTTAGGGTGAGCAGAAGCTACGCACCGGGTAGGATACTGCGAAGAGGAGGTGAGTCACTAGGGGGTTGCTTAAATACCGAGCTCTTCCGGATCCAATCCTGAACATGCGTCAGAGGATTACCACACCCTAGCTTTCGATGACTTAGCCATAGGTTGGTTTAGTTCATTAAAGCTTATGTTTTGTTTGTGTTTGAGTAGTCTAATCCTAGGGTTCAAGTTCCTATAAGTCTATTCTCGTTCCATTCCTACCCATTCTACAAGTAATAATTCACGAGAGAAGTCCGGAGGTACTTACAGGCGGATTAGTCTTGGAGACTCGGTGCCATGCTATTCCAAAAACCAAAAATACTTCAAAAGGCCTACCAAATCATTTTGGGCCTTGGGCCCCACAATGAGCTTTGAATTGGGCTTTGATACCAATTTTGTAACAACCCAAACCCGGCCTAAACACTACGACCAAATTTGGTGTGCTACTGGAGAAAATACTTTGTAAAACTTCTTAAAAGCCGATGTGAGTTTTTGATAAAAATAGTGTCTTTGTTTAAAAGCGGTTGAGGTATATGAAAACCATACTTAGGTGTATTTATTAAGTCAAGTTGTTACATATTTAAAAGTACCCAGATGTACGATAAAACATTTTGCGTACAACTTGAGAAAAACATGTGTACTTGTTTTAATTTCATGAAAATAGTTTAATCAAAAATATTCAAAACATGTAAAAATAATAAAAATAATCCTAGGTGGCCTTATTACAACTTGATTGAAAACAAAACCAATAATAAAGAAAAATAAACTAAGATTCGAAGTTCATTAAATCTAATTCCTTTGCATGGCCACCTCGAGTCCATCCGGCTCCTCATCCATGATCTACGGGTCACTGAAAAGATAAGAGAAGGTGAGTCACCAAGACTCAATGTGTAACCCTTCCCAGGTTTAATGCCACATCATACACAATTTATAATAAATTAACATGCACTAAATCATGCACCCAACCTAAACCATCCGTATGCTTTCTACCCCGTGTGGTACCAAACCACCGGTGGTGCCAAACCACCGGTGACTTATAGTCACAATGTCAAGTCAATACTTGTGGTGCCAAACCACTTTGGTGACAGAAGTCACAATCAATGATGGGGCCAACCCATCGTGTGATACCAAATCATGGCGTCAATCCGTAATGTAAACCGTAGGGCCAACCCACTTGTGCACACAATAGATTTAAATGCTGATTATTAATCATAAAGTGTGTATGTACACACTGTCACCAACGGTGATCGTTCTAAGTCCCGAAGAATCAAATCGGCACCTTAGACTTCCTGCTCCTATATTCGGCCAAACACTAGGTCGGTGCCATGGCCTATTCGCCAAACAAATTAATTGAGAAGGGTTCCTTGTGAACCCAAACCTTACCTATCACCCTTGAGTACTAAGCGCTTGATGCTCGATATGCGATTCTGCTTCACTCCCTACAATCGGCCATCACTAAAGTTAATAGCCTTGAACTTAAGCGAATCTTGAATAAATATATAGATCCTTACCAAAATCGCTTGGCGGGGAATGGGGCTTGGATGCGTATACCTTAAGATCGGCACCTACAGAATCGATTCTATCACCGATTAGCCAAAATAATTCAGACTTTTCCATCTAACCAAGTCGATGAGAGAGAAGGAATATGGGAGAAGAGTTTGGCACACTTACCCCCTTACTTTAATATTTGGCCAAGACTTCACAAAATATGGAGAAGGGAATTCGGCTATGGTTGCTTCACTCAATCAATCAAGGTTCGACTTTGTATGGAATAAAAGAAAGTAAGGAAGTGAAAGTAAGAGTTTAGGCTAAGGGTTTGAGAAGAGAAAAGAAAGTCTAAGGGAGAGTGTTTTTAGGTTTTGGGAGAGAATGAAAAAGAAAGAAAAAGAAAAGATGAAGGCTAGGAAAATTGCTAGTAGAAAATTCCAAATAATTCACTTAAGCAAATTCGGCCTCCCTTACTACCCCTATGCTTCTTGTCCACTATTCTTTGAAGAGTTTAAAATTCAACAACTACCTTAATTCACTCTTGGCCACTAATTTAAAATTATTCAAAATTATTTGAACACTCAAACTCCTATATTTTCTCTTTGCCACTTATTAAAGATTAATCAATTAATAATCCAATTAAAATCTAAATAATATCCTCACTATCAAAAGAGTTTAAAGCTGAGAAAAACTCTCCCCTTATTACAGTCAAAATAAGGAGTAAAAGGGGATTTTCGCGACTCGAACCAGGAGCCCTCTCTCTCCCTTGATGGCGTCAATTCCAGCCCTTAAGTGGCCTTCCTTTTGCCACTTTTCCAAGGCTTTTAGTGTCAAATAATCCTTCACTTATTCTTGTAACCCCTACTTACTAAGGCTCCCTACCTTTAAGGCTTCCAAATAAAATTTTCTTCTATTAAGGCCTACTCAAGACCCCAATTAAGCCTTCTCATACTATGAATACATCACGACAAGTCAAACACAAGAGAAATAATTCAATTCCAAATAACCCCAATTTTAGGATGTTACACAAACAACACAGGTGCACACTACGAATATTTTTTTAATATTGCTTCACTATCTCGAGGATGAATCTTCACCAACAAGGCGATGTTAGTTCATGAAAAAAATGTAATAAGTAGTCTACTACTCGTATAAGGGAAAAAAGTAGTTCACTACTAATTTTGTATTTTAACAGAATTTCTGAATACCATATAGGTAGGTAGCTGTATCAATGTAGAATCATGTAATGTATTGATATTGGAATAAAAAAAATGAAAAAAGTGGAATGTGAAAAAAAAAGCATAAAAAAATAACAATCTAAATTAATTTGATTTCTTATTTATCATTTTGTGACTTTTGTTTCTTTAATGTCAATGTTAAATTTCTTTGCTTACTTGTAGATGAGTGATCCAACGCGAGATGGTTCAACTCAAAGTTCACAAAATTCTTCCCCAACTAGAGATAATCAACGTCACATCCAAAAATTTGGTTAGTAGAAATTGAGTTAATGAACCAAGAGTGGTCACCCAAAATATTTTTAATAACCTTGGCATATTTGTGATAGATAAGTATCAAGTATAGTGATTAAGTAGTGGTGGAGCTATCCTTGATGATCTGAGTTTGAATCCCTTCCTCTCATTTATTTCTATTTGGTGCAAATTTGCTTCAAACCTTAGTAAAGGTCACACCATGTTTTTAAAATAATTGTTGTAGAAATGTGAATAAGGAATTAAATGGCTTAGTGGTTTAGGAACTTAAATAATTTCCTAAGGGTCCTAGGTTCAAGTCTCTACATTCTCCATATATTTATTTATTTCTTTGTCGTGAGTCAACCTTCCTTCATTAAACCCCCTTTTCACTCTCATGATCCCTTTTTGCTCATTTTCCCCTGAACATGTTTTTCCTGACCACTTACCTTGTTTGTCGATTCAATGTACCTGAACAGGTGTAATACACCTTTGTGTTTCATCTTTTTCTTTCCTCTTCATCATTGTCATCCCCCTCCTTTGATCCTCTATTTTCTCTCCATTTTCCTTTTCTTTAGCCATTTACCACCATTTCCTTGCCAGCAAACCACCAGCGGACCTCCTCTTTGCTTGGCCGCTCCTCTATTGTTTGCTCCAATCAGCCACTTGCACCACCATTCACTGCAGTGGCCACCACCTTGCACCACATTAGATAAAACATTCTTTTTGTCTCCACTCCTCATTATTCCTATGTTTTCTCTCCTCCATTTCTCAAGTGCCGCAGCGCTCTTCTCCCTCCTCCTCTGTTAGGTTCTTGTCAAATCGTTGTTGCGCCTCCATCGACGATTAGTGATAATTTCTTTTTCTTCACCATTTTTACGATCTTTACCACTTTTATAGTAAAAAAAACTTTTATTTTATTTTATTTTCAATTGTTCTTAAATTATTTTAATATCATATACCTTTGACTCACTTTTTTCAAATGATCAATTTCTAGATTTGGATTCCTTTTAGATTCAAGACTTTGGTGGTTCATCAATCCTTACGATTTAATCAAGTTAGAGTAAGTATGATAGTGGAATAAAAACCACTATTTCTTAAGCTACTTTCTCCTTTAGGCCAAGTGTGTATAAGGGATTATAGTGTATTTTCCTTCAAGTGTTAATATATTGTATTCCACTTTTGATGAAGGGTCAATCAATACCATCCCGGAAAGATCTAATTTGAGGTAAACAAAATCATCATTATGAAAGAGTTTTTACAAGAGTAAGTTCAAAATGGATGATTTAGTTTAAGTGAGTAATATCATAAAATGTTTAAAAAAGCGATTCTTAATGTAAGGTCACTTTAATAACGGTCGATATTCCATTGGTTAAGATCCGAGTGTGGGCGTTCTTTAAAGTGGTGTTTAAGTATCAAATCTATTATCAGTGTGGGTATAATTTAATTAAAAATAAATATACATTAATTTTTATGTTCAAACAAATATTATTATTTGTATCATGTTTTATCACGAACACTTAAAGTATTACGAAAGGGAGATTTAAAACCCATCGATGTGTATTATATCAAGTAAGTGACCCAAACCAGCTAAATTATGAAAGATATGTTGTATGGTTATGATTATCACTATTTTGAAAAAATATATTTATTCTCATTCTCATGTTATGCGATATTATGACATAATTGATTTTACATGACATATAAATTTTGATATTTACGATATCTTGAAACAATATGTGAATCGCATATTAAACATGCCTACATGATATTATATGTTAAGAAATTTGAATCGCATGTTTCAACATTCCTAATGTGATGAGTGATATACTAAAATGAAAAATATGTTTTTATATATGTTCATTATGGCTATATCACATGCATGGGAGTGGGACATTGTAAGGAGGAAGAATTGGTGGCCGTCCCACGACCTACTTGGTAGCTTGTTTGTGAATTTGGTGGTTTTCCACAACCTACATGACAACTTATGCGCAAATATTGGTGGCTCTGTCCACACAACCTACATGGCGACTTGCTTGTGAACTTGGTGGTTTATCCACAACATACATGGCGGTTTATCTGCGAATATTGGTAACCGTCCATATATATTAGAGTCATTGGATGGATGATTTACTGGGGAACTCTTTTTGGAGTGTAGCGGTGATGGGTAGGATGTTTTTATAAAAAAATTGCATAATTGTTTTACAAAATTGTAATTCCATGATCATGTGCATAAAATTGATTATGTTGTATGATAAGCATACATTTATTGTTATTTAACTTATTGTTACTTTTCTTGTAATAAGACTAACACTAGGATTTTAAAGCTCACAACTTTAGTTTCATGACCTTTTAGGTGATTCATGGACTTAGGGCTTGATTAGACATTGGAGGAGTTTTATAACAACAGTTTTGATAAAAAATCGAATAGAGGTTTCGGGACCACAAATCAGAACAATAGTTGAATTTTGAAATTTTGTGATAGAAAATGAAAGGTTGTTGTTAGATAAACAACTTTTGTAATGAGAATTTCGATGAAGTTGTCAATTAGGACTAAATTGAAAAGGTGAAAAATTTATGGAAAAATTCTAAATTTTGTGAAATACATGGGCTACTAATGTATGAAAATCGGCTAGGCTTGAATAAAGATTAAATTGTATGAATTTCATTTTTCAAGTCTAGGGATTAAATTAATTAAAAGTATAGGGGCAGAATAGTAATTTTGCCAAAGATGTGTGTTAGATTAAGTTGAATATGAATTATATTAAATTGAGTTAAATTCATTCGTATAGATCTAGATAGACCTAATACGGAGTTAGATCGAGGCAAAGAAAAAGTATTAGACTAGTAGCCTTTGTAACTACGAAAACTTATTGAGGTAAGTTAAGTGTAACTAAATTGTATATTTATATGTTTAAAAATTGAATGTTCTTTGTGTGTGATTTGTACAAATTGCCATGTGTAATTATGATCACATATCAGAATTATCGAATCTTGTTTGAACCTTAGAAATTCAAAGGATACAAATGACTTGTCATTAGGGGTCCCAATATGGTTGTGATTCTACATGTGTTGTGGACAAACCACATCTCTTTTGAGCTTCTCGATACTTGGCTCTCATGAGCTTTCTTGATATTTGGTTGGTAAGAGCTTCCCACATCACTCGTATGAGCTTTCAGTTACTTAGCTCACATAGGCGTCCCGTTATATAGCTCGGAAGAGCTTCCGTTTACATGCTTGTATAAGCATACAAGTATATGAATTGATAGATTATAGATTTGTACACTTCATGTGTACTACTGCCGTGTATCGAAGCGATATTTCAAATGGTTCAATGGGCAAAGTTCGATATGAAACAATATGAGTTCAGAAATGAACAATTACGGGTATATACTTGAATTACATGGAAATGATATTACATGATATATTGAAATATGAGATGGATGATACATGTATGTGAATCTTACCTAGTGATTATGTATATCCATGTTTATTGGTTATGGAAGGTGTTACATGGCTAACATGTTGAGGATATGTGTTTAGGCTTTTGGCCAAATTGGTTTGGTTATATTAGCATGCTTACCTTAAATGTGATTAAATGGTAAGTTAATTTCCTTGTTATCTGAACTTACTAAGCTTAAATTCTTACTCTATGTTATTTTTCATGTTTTTATAGTAATTTGGAATCTCATTTTGGTTTGGAAGTTGGTGGAGCAACTTCACACTACCCATTAACCTTTTAGGTGTAATTAGTCAATTAGTTTTGGGTTATAATGAATGTATAGGTTAATTTGGCCAATGATGGCATATAAATGTTTTATTGGAACTAGTCATTTGAATGACTTGTGTTGGATAAATTTTGATGTGTATATAAGTGGCCTTATCATGTTTGATGTGTGTTTAAAATGGATGAATGATAGAAAATCTTATAGGTGGATTGATGGATTGGGTTGAATTGCTATATTTGGTAAATTATGCATATATGTATTAGGTCATGTAGAGTAAATTTGGTTATTTGATTGATATGAGTTATGTTTTCATTTAAAGAGCCTAAGGGCATATTGTTGGTATGTGATAGTATTATATGTTTCGTTATTGATTTTGTCTTGATTTGAATGCCTTGTTATGGCTTATTGATGTCCAAATGTTGATTTAGGTTGATAACAAACTGGGTGAGAAAATATGGCTAGGAAAATAGCTTCTATTTTACGTCCCATGCGAGGGCAAAGACACGAGCATGTTTTTAGCCATGTGTAACACTGCAGTCGGAGTGACACGGTCGTGTGTCCCTTGTAACAAATTTGCACAAAATAGAATGCTCACACGACCCAGCAGGCGTGTGGCTTAGCAAATGTGACGCAATTTAGAGAGCTCACAGAAGTTTGGACATGGGTTGGGACACGGTCGTGTGTCCCAATTTCAAATGCCCACATGGCACGAGACAGGCGTGTCTCTTGACATGTGAGACACCCGGCTTGGCCTCACGGGCGTGTCTCTGCGACACCTTTGAAAATTTTTGATGTTTTCTGAAAATTTTTTTGAGTACTGATTTAATCCCAACTTATTTCTAAAGTATATTTTGAGCTTGAGAAATTTGGCATAAGGGACAATTTATGTATTTTTATTGGTTTTGATATGAATGTTATTTGATATGAAATATCTATTTATTTGATCTGTAAACTTTGATAATGCTCAGTAACCTGTTACGGCAATGGATGCAGGTTAGGGGTGTTATATTTATTGGTATCGAGAAAGTCACGGTTTATTCGATTCTTGAGCTAACATAGCCTATATGAGTCTAGCTACACTGCCATTATACGACTGTGATAGTGTGATATCTCTTGACCATTTTAAAACATGTTTTTATATAGTAATGTCATCCAACCGAGCTGATCTACGAAGAAGCTGAAAGTAATGCTCAAGCCTCTTGTGCCAAGAGTAGCTTCGAGTAGTAGGAGGCCGTATCACGAGGGTCGAGGAGGAGAGCTAAAGAAGCCTTCTTCCAAATGATGAATGGATGGTTTATTGAATTTGTGCAACTAACGAACTTGGCTATGCAACAACCTCCACCCTTCCCTGTTTCCTCAACCAGTTCTATATGCCTCAAAGTCTAGAACCTATCAGTGGTAAGCCTCCTATTGATAAAATTCATAGGGCGGTGTTGATGAATTACGAGCTATAGCCGAGGATGATCCTAAAATAGTGGAGTTCGGTTAGAAAATACTATCGGAGTTCTTGATGAATTATCTTGTTCATTAATTAGATATGTCTTAAATGTGCGATATCTTTATTAAAAGGTTCGACTTATCGATTGGTGGAATACATTGATTCCTATTGTGCCAAAAAGAGAGGATTACTTGGGAATTCTCCCAAACCGAGTTCAAGCGAAATACATTAGTCGAGATTTCTCGACCGAAACATAAAGAATTCTTGGAGCTTAAATAGGGTCATATAAAAGTGTCTGAATATGAATGATAATTTTTTAAGATTGAGCAAATATGCTTAGAGAATGTATTCTTACACAGAAGCGCAATGTGTAAAGCGGTTTGAAGATAGTTTAAAATGAAGACATAAAATTATTAGTGGGATTCTCAAGTTGAAAAGAATTTGTTGTATTGGTTAATCAGTGAGATAAAGTGAAGAGTGAGCAAAGAGAAAAGACAAAGCCGAGATGGAAGCGAAATTCAAGTAAGAGATTGACGAAAAGTCATACAGTCAACATCAAAGAAATCAAAGAAATATCATGAGCATTCTATTAATACTCACGAGATATTACGGTAGAGGCAGAGGTACTCGACGCTCCAATCCTAGATCTTAGACTACATCCGTAGGAGTGCGGTAGTGTTAGAAACACCAAACCTAAGTGCACCCTACTATAACAAGCTACATTTTGGTGAATGTCAAATGAAGAGTAGAACTTGTTTTAGATATGGTTCTTTTGACCACTAACTTAGAGAGTTGCTCGAAGAAACCTGAAAATATAGTATTCAAACTTCAAGGACGAGCAACCTGACTATGAGAGGTAGACCACATCGTAATCACGGAAATAAGAGTGGTAGGCCAGGGGTGTGACAAAAGACTCCATTGTATGATCCAAGCATGAGCACCAGGCTAGGACTTATGCTATTTATGCACGTAAAGATGCTTACTTTGACCAGTACTTTCTCTCTTATCGGTACTAATGTAATCGCTTTGAGTTGATCCCTGTTCAACTCATTCATATATTTATGCGAATCCGGTGTCTAGTAAAAATTTACTGTCGAGTCCACTAAATTCGTGGTTAAAATATCAAACCCTCAAGGCTAGTATGTGATGGTTGATAAAATTTACAAGATTTGTCCATTAATGGTATGAGGTTATTGTTTCCGTGATTTGATGCTATTATCGTTCGATGAATTTGATGTGATATTGGGTATGGATTGGCTAACTTTGCATGATGCAAGTAGTAAATTGTAAACAAAAGCACATTGTATTAAAATGACAGAATGGTGAAATGCTCTGTATTGAATGTGAGATAAATTGGACGGGTTGTCTAATGTGATATGAACTATGTCAACATAGAGATATGTGAGAAAAGGTTGTTGTAACATCCTAAAATCTGAAGTCTATAAAATTTGGGTAATTGCATGTGTTTTGCTTGTTATGTTGTTATTTAGGTGTGTTTGGGGGTCTAGGGAGGCCTAGGGTGTCGTGTTGGGGCCTTGGTAAAATTTTGCTTTTTGGGCACTTAAGGGGAGAGCTAGTGGGCGGGCCTTAAGAATAATTGTTTGTGTTGATAACACAAGTGAGGTGTGTGTGTGTGTTGGTTATGGCATCAAGGTGGAAAGCCCCGGGTGGAGAGGGTTCGAATCCCACATGCTTTACAAAGTATGGCATTTATTTTGTGCCCAAGATGGAGAAGAGGTGGTGTTGGTGTGGGACTACGATGGGGTGGTTGTTGAATGAGTCAAAGAATTCAAAATAGAAGGAGGAGAGGAGTTTGGGGGTTTGAGTGGGTCAAAGTGGTTGGGTGATTTCAAATGGTGGATGGAGAGTGGATGGGGGAGTGAATGAAGGAGTAAAGCAAGGGGATTACGGAGTGTGGTGATAGTTGTCGAAAATGGGAACTAGGGAGGGTGAAATTTTTGCTAGGGGTGTTAGGTAGCATATTCGGTCTAGTGAGGAGGTTGTGTGCCGAAATTCTCTAGTGCATCTTAGTGTTTTCCTCTTTTCTTCCTCTTTGGGATTTTCAGGCATTTGCTACTCAAATATTTTGGGCATCTCGTGGGCATCTTTCATTTGCTGAATCCCTCTCAGACCTCTTTTTCCTTCAAGTAGCGAATATTGTGTCTTCTTTGCTCCTTCATTTTTTTTTTTCTCCTTACTTATTTTCTTACATAAGCCAGAACCTCCTCTTGTGTCAAATTGAATCTGTTTCTTCATCTTTTGCTATTAGCCAGAAACTCCTACTATTATCTTTCTTCTCCAATATTCTACCTCTTTCGGTTGCTCTTGTCAAGTGCCCAGACTAATTGCTACTCCATCATTCCACTTCTCTAGGTAAGTGGTAGAATAGGTAAGGCCTCAATGCCATTTTGTGACTCTTTTCTTTCTTTCCATATTATTTCTTTCTCCTTTAGCCGAATGTATGACATCTTTCTTTCTTATTCCTTCTCCAGTGATATCATAAAATTTGGCGCTCATTACCTCGACCTTGTGTGCGTCGATTATCATCTCCGAAGGGTGTAAAGGTTCAATTTTTCGATTGTTCAAGAACCCGTTCTTTCCGGAACTAGGGAGTAGCGATGTTATTCATTTTTGAGTTTTCTCGTTGATCGAATGGGGTTGGTTGGTAACTTGAGTTGTTTTGGTACATCAATGCGTGTTATGAATTCGATCAAGAGGATAGAACCGGCTAACTTTAAGTAAGTAAGGTAGAGTTCTCCTTGGTTTCATTTTGCTTTCTCTTTTTCTTTACTCTGCCATGTTTGATCCTTTTGTTAGACAACCATACATTTCTTTCAACTTTGATACTTTTTTGATCGAGACTTTCTTCATAGGCGAGTGATAAGCCGATCTAAGGGTGTTGCGTTAAAGGAGCCTAAAGGGAGTGGACTCGTAGTCTCTGCTCCCAAGTTCAAAAGGCGTAGGGTGTCGACAATTCGGATTTTCTCATTTGAGTTGTGGAAGGAGTCGACATCCGATTTGGATAAACAAATTGTAGTTGTTTGTAATAGTGAGGGACGTCGATCGAGAGTGTCTAGTTCTTCTGCGTAATCGGTGTGTAATCTCACAAATTATTTCGTTTGTTTTGTATTATTACTGTATGTCGGCTAAAAGCCAAATTACCCATAATGGGTAAGCTATTGTGATACCACTAGCGGTGAGCCGAATAACCCAGGTAAGTAAATTTCGACTATATCCTTTTGGGTAGATTTAGTATGATTGTATATGATGCGGATTATACACTGTATGTTAAATGCGTTCATGCATACACTATATTATTATTACATGATATATTGCATGGGATTGGAATATTGATGATCGGGAAAGTGTATTTCGATGGCTCACGCCACATATTTTGGTGACTTTGCCACATTTTTGTCGGTGGCTCACGCCCGCGTATATTTTGATAATTTGGTGGCTCAGCCACAATTTCGGTGATGAGCAGCGCGACTACCATCAAGGTGTGTAGCGGATGGAGGGTTGATTGTAGAAATCCCCACACGTGTGTTAAATTTGATACGGGTGGTGTGTAGCGGATGGAATATTAGGTGGGTTGGGTTGCATTGCATGCATTGTTTGTATTATCATCTTTGATAGGGCTTTAAGGCCCATTTTGTTTCTCTAAGGGCTAAGGCCCGATTGATGTTCGATTAGGGGATTACACTGCTGAGTTCTCGTAACTCACCCCGCACTGCTTAATATTTTTCAGTGATCCCAGCGATGAGGATTTGGAGCCAAGAAGGATGCAATGGTGGCCATACATCGTTTCTTTAGTAAATCCCGTCTTACTTTACCTTAAGTTTTATTTTAATTTGGGTTTATGTTTTGTAATAAGGGCTTTGGTATTTTATTTGGTTTTAACTTTCAATTTGATTTTTGCTTATTATTAGATGTTCAATATAGGATTTTCCTAAAACTTAACACTGTTTGTTTTCCAAAATGTTAACGAACGGTTTTCAAATTATAATTGATTGATCACCGGAGTTCTCTTAAGCGTCGAAACAATTTTCAAAATATCACATGTTAAAATTCATCTTTGAAGCTTATTTACATTTTTTAAACAAGATTTTACCAACATTCAAACTCGATTCTCCTAATAAAAGCAGTTTCCAAATTAATCACAACTTTTCTAAAATGGACATTGAGTTAAGCGGGTTTTATAAACAAGCGTCTAAACTCGAAGTTTTAAAAATAATACGAACATTTTAACCAAACATGTAACTTTCTTTAACAACCCTTCCATGTGACATGCGAGGATCCTGTCATGACGTCTAGGCGGGATTGGGGTGTTCTGATTATAATGCTTATCTTGCTTATGTGTTGGATATAAAAGTGTTTGAGTCGGCTTGAATCAATGCCGGCGGTTTGTAGAGCATCCTAATGTTTCCGGAGGAGTTACCTGAATGCTCGCTGGTCGAGAAGTTGAATTTGCAATTGATCTTGTAATGAGGACAACAATCGATATCGATAGCACCATATAGAATGGCTCACTACAAAGTTAAAGAGTTGAAAGCCACGATTGCAAGAATTGACTAATAGGGGTTTTGCTCGACCTAGTTTTTGACCTTGAGGTGCACCGATTCCATTTGTTAAGAAAAAGACGATCATTGAGGTTATGCATTGATTAACGTCGACTCAATAAAGTTACAATTAAGAATAAATATCCAACGCCTCGTATTGATGATTTGTTTGATCGGTTGAAAGGTGCCACGAGTGTTCTTAAAGATTGATCTTACGTTACGGATTATTATCAATTCTGAGTGAAAGATTTTGATGTGCCAAAATAGCATTTACAACCAGTGCGAACATTATGAATTTCTTGTGATGCCGCTTGGTTTAACCAATGCACCTCTGGTATTTATGGATTTTATGAATAGAATTTTCAGGACCGTATTTGGATAGATTTGTTGTGGTATTTATTGATGATATTAGTTATATTCCCAAGATGAGATTGTACATGCTGAACATCTCAGAATTGTTCTGCAAACTTTGTGAAATAAACAATTGTTTGCTAAATTTAGCAAATGTGAATTTTAGCTTCGGGAAGTGAGTTTTCAGGACACATAGTATCAAGTGAAGGTATTAGAGTTGATTTGAATAAAATTTCAGCTATTGTTAGCTCGGAAACCATCGAAAAATGTACTGTAGTCGGAAGTTTTCTAGGATTAGCTAGTTATTATCGAAGATTTGTAAAAGGGTTTTCGATGATAGCTACACCAATGAAACGACTATTATGTAAAAATGTGAAATTTGAATTGTAACACCCACTTACCTATATCCAACGCTAATAGGGCTCGAGGCATTACGACTTATAACACAAACATTCATACAATTTTGAGTCATAAGTTTTTGTCCAAATTAAAACTATTCATATTCAATCATATAGTCCCTTATATGAGCCTCACGAGGCCCAAAACATGCTTTGAAAGTGGTTCAGGACTAAACCGAGAACTTTAGAAAAGTTTACAAAACTTAGAAAATTTTGCTAACTATAGGGCTGCTTGCGCCCATGTAGTCCAAGGACACACGTGTAACAACCCGTTTTTGGTCAAATTGGAGCAGTGGTTTGGGACAACAAATCCAATGTCAAAATATTTATTTTATTATTATTTTATTTTTTGCAGCATGAATATATGATGGTGTGAAATTGTCGTTAAGAAATTTTAGCATTTGAATGCTCAATTAGGTAAAAAGGACTAAATCATGTAAAATGCAAAAGTGTTATTCCATTAGTTGAAGGTGTCAAATAGCTTTGGTTTTTAAATATGATGGCTTTAAATGGTAATTAAACCATTTGAAACATTAGTGGACATATATGGACACATTTTAGGTGTTTTAAATGGTTTATAATTTAGTGGTATAATTGTAAATTGGTTATTAACATAAGATAAATAAAAACCAAATAATAAAATGGTGTTCATCTTTCATCTACCACCCAAAAATAAAAAGAAAGAAGAAGCCAAGGAAGTTGTTTAGGGTTCGGCCATTGCTTAACTCAATTGTAAGTCTATTTTTGCTCGATTTTTGATGATTTCTACATTTTTGAGATCATTGCTTCAGTATTCTACTAGCCCCATACCTTAAATTTCAAATATGTTAAAGATTTATCATGTTGCCATTGTGAATTCTTGAGTAATTTGATGATTTATGATAGATTTGGAAAGTTTAATGTTAGATTAATAGCTTTTGTAAGTAATTTTGACAAAAATGTCAAAAAGGGATTAAATTGAGAAAATATGAAATCACGTGTTTAAAAGTGTGAAAAAATTGAAAATATGGGCTGCTAGTAAAATGTATTAAATTCGGTTAAGCATGGGTTTGTACTAAATTGCATGAATTTGCAATTTTATGTAATAAGGACTAAATTGTAAATGTGAAAGTTAGGGGCAAATATGTAAAATAGCCTCTAATGTGTGTTTGGACTAAATTGAATAAATAGTTTATTAAATAAGCTGATTTTGTTTATTTATAGATCAAGAAAAGAGGAATTGGACTTAGATCGGGAAAAAGCAAAGTAATTGAATAGTAGATCCGTTCTTGCTATTTCCATACACGAGAATGACGTCAGAGTATAATTGAATTGAATGTGTGATTATTCAATTGATGGATGGTATTGAGATTTTATTTATTCTTTGGCTAAATGTGATGAATATTATTTAAATGTACGGTTTAAAATTAAGTAGATACTAATTAAGACCATAAATTTGGGCTATGGTAATCGGATAATAAGACCATAACCCGGTTATGGCAATGTATGAGTAAGACCATAGTTGGACTATGGAATCGGAAAATTGACGTACTTATATCGTAAGCATTTATAAACTCAAGTGATTCGATAAGCGAATTGGTGAGAATAGATATGAATCAACCTTTGGTATGTACAAAAACTGCTCAATGATGAAACTTATGAGTTCAGCTTTTGTAGTTAAATTTTTATGGTATCTCATTAATTGGAGGTTTTAATTACAAATTATGTATCTATTTGGAATTGTTAACTAATGATTTTGTTTATTTCATATATACGCATTTAACTTACTAAGCTTTGATAGCTTCCTTTGTTTATTTTATTCTATGTTTTATAGTATATCGAAGCTTTCTAGCTTTGTAACTGGGATCATCAAAGACTTCATCGCACTACTGGGACACCTATTTCGATACTTTTTTGAAATTTGTGTATATATGGTATATGGCATGTGCTTGGCTTGAGTTATTTTGGTATGTTTGATGAACATGTATTTTTGGGCCATTTAAGTTGGTTTGTATTGATGATTTTGTTAATGTATAAAAAGATGTGTAAATGGCTTTGTTTTGAGTTAGGTAATTGACCTATAATGAATGAATGAGGTTGAATTGATAATGCATATTTGGAATGGTTTATTAAATGAATCATATATGTGAATTATGTACAGTAAAGTAAGTTGAATTGATAGGTAATTGAATAGGTAAATGGAATTGAATTGAGTATTGAAATGGTTGATATATATATAGTATGAATTGTGTATTGATTGATGATTTTTGGTTTGTATATTTGTGTCTTGAAATGGTACCAATTGGGTTATGTAGAGTATATGCAAAGATGGGTGAAAAATTTGCTTAGTAAATAGCCTATTTTTGTCCACATAGATATGAGTATAATGGCGTGTGTCTTAATGCCAGTGTCCTTGGTGTTGATTTTAAATGAAATTAGTATGCTCCACCTGGCCTCTCACACGTGAGCGTGTGATCGCCTTTGTGGTACAAGTCAAGATATCCCTTAATTGGCACACTTCCGCCAGTTACACGGGCGTGTGACTTGGCCGTGTTGTATAAGTCAATATACCCAATAGGTTTGGCACGGCCTAATACACGATTTAGCACACAGCGTGGCGTGGCCACTCTCCGAGGCGCACTGGGCTAGACACATGTGTGTATGGTTGGCCGTGAGACCCAAGTCGATATGTACACCCTGGGCTTCATACGGCTTATGACATGGGCATGTCCGTGGTTGTGTGAGACACATGGCCTGCCACACGGGCTTTTGTCTTCCGTTTGAAGCAAAATGTTCTAAGTGTGGAAAATTTCCTAAGTTATCGGTTTAGTCCGCACTCATTTCAAATGCATGTTTAAGGCCTCATAGGTCTATTATGGACACTATCATTGGTTGCGATTGAATTGTATTTGATATGATAAGTCAGTATATGAAATGTATGTTTATAAGTGTTGTAAGTTCCGTAATGCCCGCAACCCTATTCCGGCATTGAATATGGGAGAGGATCAACGCCCATGTGACCCTAGGACACGCCTGCATGCTTCTGCATCAGTTCAAATTAGTGGTGCTCTTTTGACTTGTGCCACACGCCATGCCACACGCTCGCAAGGCTAGGTCAGTAAGCACACATGCCCGTGTCCCTACCCGCATGCTCAATTCCCGACATTCGCTTCTCAAAATTAAGGTGTAGGGGACACATAGCTGTAACACATGCCCGTGAGGTGCACTGCAGAAGTCACATGATGGCCTAGACACACGCCTGCAGTCTACTCCACAGACACACAATAAGGCCATTTACTGCCATTTGCCAAATTTCTTATTCATACATACACGTACTCCTAATTCAAAGGCACAAAACAATACATACTTAGGGCAACTCAAAACATCCACATTCATGGTTAAAACATATCAACTTTATATCTTTGTCTAACATATTCTACTACATTTTATTAAGCCCTAAATCAAACATAAAAATTTCACATTCATTAGCCTCTCATTCAACTACTTTCTAGTTACCAAATGATACTCAAATTCCTCATCTCATCAATAGGTTACATTTCCAAAAATCACACAATCATGCCATAAAATCACAATTCCAAACATTTCATATTCACTAAGCATACCATGATCATATCACCATAGACATTGGATATTATATATGAATATATTTAGCTTACAACTATGATAGCCTAAATAAGCCAATTTATATAGCCAAATATCAAAACAAGCCTTTGACAATCGCAAGTCAACACATTGGCTACTTCACAATGAAACATTTAACAAAATGACTAAGTCCCAATACATGCCATAAACTCAAAATACTTGAATTCATTGGTACCAAAATAATTGTTGATAGTGTTAGTGGATCTCTCGACAATCTCCGAACCTCGAGGTATCTTGGTGACAATTATAAGACATGGAAAGAAAATGGGAGTAAGCTTATATAGCTTAGTAAGTTCATATGCAAATAATAAGCATCATAACTACACATTTAACATACAAATTATCATAGTGAAATTGGCATGAATGTTATTAAAATCTTATAGTCGAACTTACTCAATCATAACATTACCAAGGTTTCACACACATCAAGCTCATTAATTATGAGTTTTACATAAATACCTGCACTCAACCTCAAAGCAACATAAACTCATATCCTTTCACAACTTTGACATTCCCATTGAACACTTAGAATATTAATCCGACACTGAAAGTCTTGCACATAAGTACTATATATGTAGCCAAAGCTACTTCATATCTCATAACACAAATAGGCTCACTTTCGAAGCTATTCACAGCCCGCTTACATACAAGCTATCATCTCAGACGTTGCTACGTAGTGTCGCTCACACAAGTCGCCAGTCTAATTAATGGTCTAATTACCATCCAAGGACCTTCAATTTAAAATCTCTATAGCAATTGGACACCTCTGAACATATAGAACTCAAATTTTGCACTTTTTGCAATTCTGGTCCTCTTTACTAAATTGAAAGGGCCAAACGAAAAATTTTCTTCGATCTAGATTTTCATGAAATCATTCCATAAAATCAGAGACTATAAAAATATAATAAAAATAATTTTTATCATAAGACTGTGGGTCTCTCAAACCACCGACCGACTAGACCTAAAATCGGGTTATTACAACTCTCCACCTGTGTGGATTTTCGCCTAAAAACTCTACTTCTAGTAAAAACAAGTTTGGGTACTATTTTCACATAGCTTTCAAAGTTCCTAAATAGCCTCTTCTCACTCCCATGTCATTACCATAAAACTTCTACTAGGGCTATACTTTTATATCTCAATTTTTTAACTTCCGAGTTAAGATCTTAATCCGCTTCTTCACCATACGGCCATATCCACAATGATCTCAATCTCTGCCGAAGAAATCATAAGTGAAGGGTCCGACTGATAACGCTGGGTAAACATCCTATCACAAGGAAATAAATTGTGAATCCTTTCTTAATCTGGCACGCAAAGTTAATCGACGACATAGCCACTAGCCTTATTTTTTCAATAACCTCATAAGGCTCCAATGAAATGCTGCTCAACTTGCCTTTAACACCAAATCTCAAAATCTTCTTCCTTACTGAGAGATACTTTTTAGAAATATTTTCATCACCAATTTGAAATTCAATCTCTTTATTTTCAACATCGAAATATGACTTTGTCGATCTAAAGTAGCTTTCAAACAATCAGCACTTAATTACTTTACCTTTCGCCAAT